>JAOTAV010050246.1:0-16340 GCA_026546445.1 Cyclargus thomasi
GCTCCGTCGGCGGGATTCGAACCCGCGACCCCCGGCTTAAGCTAACAACGCGCTTACCAACTGAGCCACAGAGGTCGTCAGTGATTCGATCCGAGTCTTGGATATTATAATATGTATACTAGTGAACCCGACGGACGATATCCCGCCAATCTTTAATACCTATATAATATTTCATCAAAGTCGGTCCAGCCAGTTTGGGAGGACTCCTGTGACAAGCACACACACAAGTATAATATATACTAAAATTCTACGACATAACTTGGGTAGTATGGTATGTGATACACAAACAAATTATGTGATTAAAAATAAATTTAATATTTAAACAGTCGTTAAACGAAAGATGATTTCAATAAATTATTGCTAATGTATAAAGCTTGTTGGAAGATTCTCAGGAAGACATTATTACTGTCGTTGGTCCGAACTATCTATTTAATATAAAAGTACAAAAAACACGGGATGATTTTTTTTTTAATTTATGCTACGAAAAATTTTTATACTAAATTATTAAAACGGTGTCTACCACATAAATATGAAGTCAACAAATGTAAACGGATGTAACAACACAATATTGAATGTTACCATTTATATCTGTTATTAACGAATAAATAAAAATCACCCCGCATTTTAAATGCCTCTCTATTACTATAACTAGTATTTAAATCTAATATTATTTAGTATTTATCATAAATAAACATTTGAATTAGCATTTCTATAATATGAGGTACATAACTATTATTAGTTTGACAGATGGGGTTTGTACAATCTTCATAAGGCCCGGTTTACATTTGATTAAGTACAGTAGCGAGTTAACAAAACGATTTTCCACTGACAAATTAAATTGTAAGTATTAAGTGACGTTCAAACGTAGGCGAGTTAAGTAATCATAACTTGCTGGTTCGATAACAAGATAAGTCTATAAATTGCTCAATTACTGCCTAAAAACTAATTAAATTTAATATTTTACTAAACTGAGTACCTATTTCATATTTTTTTTGATAAATTAAATATTATAATATGGACTGTATTAAACTCAGACATCTCACGCTGGTGAGATAAGTTTGCGGGGTGCGGGAGACGCGACAGGAGATGCACTTCGCACTTAACTCGCCAAAAAATAGAATCGCGTTCCATTCAAACAAAATTAATTAATAACTTTCAGCTTAACTCGATTTTACCGTTCAAATGTCAAATATAACTAAACTCGCCGATGGCGCAAGTTAGCACTCTACTTAATTTAATCAAGTGTAAATCGGCACTAAGACATTATGGACAAGTTAACCTGCGCGTCCACTGCATCGAAATCGAAGCGTTCGGTTCGCTCCTAACGTATAGAAGCGTTGTAATTTATGAAATGCCGACGGTCCGTCCACTCCATTCGGGTTCAGAATCGGCAATCATCAAGTGAAGAGTTGTGAAAAGTAATATTATTATAGAAGGGTTTTAAAAATAAGTTTAGCTATTTAAACTACATTTAACTCAAAGCACGTCACTAACACTGCGGATGGCGTCGTCGGTGTAACACCGGTGTTAGGTGCAGAAATGCTGAACCAGTGCACGCAGTAAAATAGAAATTATTACAATGTAACAAATCCGTCCGCTTCGATTCCGCTCCAGTGGACGCATATGTCAATATAATATACATTTTCGAGAACGACAGATACCACTCACTTGTTACAAGTTTCAGTATTTATCTCTTTAGTCTGTGTGTCATGTGTTTTTTTATGCCTTATAAAGTATAGTTGATTTCTTAACGGTTATAATTGACGAAAAGCAATCGCCAATCGAAATATACTAACGATATAAAATCTCAACTTGTGTAATATATAAAAAATAGTTTTATTTGTAGTGTTACAATGTCTATATCGTGATCTGTCTTAAGCTACTTAAGGCACATACTGGCAAGTCTCATATAATCTAAAACATCAAGCATTCATTCAAAAGAGGTGTATACTTTATGAGTATCGTTAGCCGCAAAAGTTTTGATCAATCAGAGAGCAGTAACTAATGCGTTTTTTTGACGCAAAGTGTCAATATGAAACATACAACGATACGATTTTCTTATGAGTTTAACGCTCGACGTCAACTATATAAAACATAATACAATAAATATAATTTCTAATGTCAAAAATAACATTATATATTTACTTTACAACATTTTTATTTTTTCAGCTGCAAAGAAAAATACTGTCTTGATGAAGTAAAAGTGTAATTATAATATATGTTTGTGTACAACCACTTTTCGCAACTTCAATAATTTCATGACAAAATAATCTCAACAAATACACAAATGCATGATTATAAAAATATCGTTATATTTTCGTAGTTTAAAATAATAATAAGCTAATATAGTTTGTATTAAATAAAATATTATTAAACCATAACTCAATACAATGTAAAGCTTATTTGGAATTATTGTTACTAGCTAACATAATTAGCCTCAAAAATATATAACGTTTTCGTTTTCATTCTTTACTTCTATGAATAAAAAATACGTGATAAAAAGTCCTTAGGATTATACCCAAAGCTTTGGAAGACATACATCACGCAAGCAAGCAAACTCTTTTAACATAATGCCTATACAGGAATGTAGTTTTATACTAACACTAAGTTTGGAAGACCATTATATTAAAACTCGGTATTTTCTAAAGATTCATAATTAAATGAGAAAAAGAAATAAAAGACTGAGATCAGAGATGAAAAAACAAGAATGAAAAAGGAAAACACTGGCAAGAAGTCTAACGTATAAACTGTCCGTTTACGGATCAATATAAAGACGATCCTGAGTTATAGCGAAAAATATTTCCAAGCCTTGTATCTCGATAAGCGTATTGTATTTTGCTAACTCATGTCTGGCTGAAGAATAATGGATAAAGTAAAGTGCAATCCTTGGCGGACATTGATTACGTGACGAGGCTGTGGCGATCACGTGGCTAGCAGGTGGTGGTCACGTGACGGGCCCGCAGCGATCACGTGACGGGCAGGTGGCGGTGACGTCACGCGGCGCGCAGCAGCTGCGTGAGGTCGGCGAGCGTGGCCTGGAGGGCGGCGGGGCTGGCGGCGGCGGCGGAGGGGGGAGGGGGCACGCGCCACGATATCACGTGCTCGCGACCCGTCGTCACTGACGCACTCACCTGCGTATTAGGTTAGTGATTCGAATGAGCACTATGTGTTCTAAGGATTGCACGTCAGTTATTAAATCTGAGTAACTCATTGATGTCCCCAAAGTTTTCAATCGTTCATTAATTCTTATGAACCGAATCAATCCGCGTCCTACCATAGGGCGAACAGAGCGACTTAGAATACCACTCCCAGAGGGCAGCAGCTCAGTGGTCAAGAAATATAAGGAATATTTAAACCATGAAGAGCCATAATCCAATCAACTTTAATGAGACGGACACTGTTAGTGTGTGTATGCTTTCATGTACGCTGTGCCCACAGCGTGTGTAAGCGCATGTTTGTGTATGTATATGATGTTGTGTATAGTATTTATATTAAATGTTCATTTATTACTTATATTATTATATTATTATGTGTATGATTATCTTATATGTATATATTTATGTTTGCACGCCCTATCTAAATATCTCCCATCACAACTCTCTCCATAGGGCTGCTGGAAGAAATCTCTGTTAGAGATAAGCAGTACCTGTTGTGTCCTCTTTCTTTTATGTATATTTTCTTGTTACTGATGTGTATGTGCAACAAATAGTAAATAAATAAAAAATAACATTTTCATGACGCCGCGGACCAACCTATTAGTTTAATAATAGTATCTTTGAAGTTAGAATCATGTTGCATCCTCTTCTCCAAGTTTATCAGGTACCTCGAACATCGGCTCGCGTACCACTACATCTCAAGTGGTTCGAAGTACCTGATAAACTTGGAGGTACCTTTCTATGTAGAAACGAGCACCACCACCATGCACTTGGACGCCACGGGCATGTAAAGTGAAAATGGATAAAATATACTTTTTTAAAAATGTTCAAAAATACTTTTATTTTATAAGAAGTCCATATTTTTTATTGTTGAGTTGATAAGTACTGTATATATATTAACTTCATCAAGTTTTTAGATTTGATCTCATTTTGCATCAATCTAAGGAAGAAAATGTTACTCTTTGAAGTTTTTGAATTTAATGTAAAAAAAAATCGTCTCGGGATCCTTGATGGATCGTAAACAGTAATAAGTACATTTCCTAAATAAAAATGTGTTATACTTAAAGATAAAACTATAAACTAAAGCAATAATAAACTTAACTTCAACTAAAATGAATATGAAATAAATAAGGCACAGATCGTGTTCGTATCAGTCCAGCGACGAACTCCGGGTTAATGGCGGAAATCTAATTTCTTACAACTTAGTACGATACATTCGTGGCAACGCGTTATAACAACACCCAGATTATTAACATCAGAACAATCGAGTTAACCCTTAATGTGCAATCGAAAATAATTGAACGCGTTCCCAGCCCGGGGGTATTTTTTGCAAGTCAAAATAGGTTAGCTGTCGGCAATTGTCGAGCGGACTGATTTCATGCTAATTCACGTCGGTTATTATGCAAAGCTGAGTTTAGGGATGTGTGTTGTCGATAGGTGTCAATATTAATTCAGAGTAATTTTTCTTTTTTGTTTTTGCCTTAGGGCTCGCTTCTCTTACTGATATAGCATACACCTCTGGGCTATCCGCAAAATATCTGACAGCTTGACGGCTTTAGATACGCATTTCGCACTACGAGATATCTCTCTCAAGCGTAATCATATTTATCGACATATGACTGACTCGTTTGACATAAGGTTTAAAATTATTCGTTCATACGCTAGCATCGATAAAACTTTAACGACAAACTATACTCATCGCATAATATCAAAATCTCGACAAAACTAAAAAAAAAATGTGTTCGTAAGTTCGTAGACGAAATAACACATTAAAAACAAAATATAATAATTACCTATAATTTGTTGTTAGGTATTAGTTATAGCATATAGTTATAACATGTTAGGATCAATGAGAGATTTTTTTCGATGGAGCATCGTATCCAGGTTGTGGGTGGCATAGTCAGTCACCGACAAAAGGAAAAAGAAAACATATATTAATTATATCGATAGTCGATAACGGTGGCTTAACCCTTCACTTACCTAGGGTCGCGGTCACCAATTTGCGTTTTAATTAACCGTCGGGCGGCGCGGGGGTTGTTTTTGTAGCGAACAGCGACCCGCGATTTGGCCGCAAAGGCCCCTGTTCTGCATACTGTTAATTAATAGTGTTTACTATATGAGGGTTAAATTACAGGTATTTTAATGACGGCTGTTTTTAAATGCTTTGTCGACGTGTTTTTAAAAGTACGAAAATAAGTTTTGATCATGCATATTTCGCCCTTTTTAGAGATCCGTACCCAAGGGGTAAAAATACCCTATCACTAAAACTTCCATGTCTGTCCGTCTGTCTGTCTCCAGACTGTAATTAAAGAACGGTAATAGCTAGAGAGTTTGAAATGTATACAGAATATGTGTTTCTGTTGCCGCTATAACACAAATACTAAAAATAAAATAAATCAATGATTTAAGGCGTGTCCTCAATTCTCATACAATAATGATCAAACGGGTATTTTGCCAGTTTTTCCTTTTGTTACAAGATGTAGCAGCTTCTACATCGCGCTATCGCTTGATACGACGTGATCTGTTAAATCTGTTTAACTTTCGGACACACGTTTTCTCAATTGTTTCCTCTTTTTTGAGTACCGCTACTTACAGGGGGCTCAGAATAATCCCTTATGTTTTATAAATATGTTTTGTAACATGTTATATACGATGAAACGTTATAAAATTAAAAAAAAAATGCCATCTTCTATTATATTAAAATAAGTCAGGTTTTTCTTCCTGACGATATAACTCCAGAACGCACGAATCGTTGGAAAGGTTTCGGGCTCTGTGAGGTTCGTACCAAAAAAAAAAACAGAAAAAATTTTAAAAGATACCACGAGGAGGGAGTGGCGTGCAACAGCTAGTTTTATATAAAGTTGAACAAAATAGCAGCTAAACGATATTAGAAAAAGAATACATCGGTTATAATATCGAAGGCTAATAGAAAATAACAAGCTCACAAAAGCTTTACCCTGAAGCTGCGACATGAGTTATATTTGTCGCGGAAAATACACGACTCTTAAGTGACTAGTGTGCTCAACTTTAGAGGATATGAACGGACACTAATTTCGTCAAACCTAGATTAAAATCTCAATCTGTTTAGTTCCTATACAAAACTATCTTTTTCCTGCGGCTTTGCTCGCATTAACAATATATTTTCATACAAACTTTCAAACCCTATTTCACCCCTGGAAGTATAATTTCATAAAACGCTTAAACACGTATTCATTTATTTTGAATCAATAGCTCAGATATACAATTTCATATCTTTAACTGAAGAAATGACGAACTTTCATACAAACTTTCAACCTCTATTTCACCCCCTTAGGGGTAGAATTTTCAAAATTCCTTTCTTAGCGGGTGTTAACCCAATAAAACAATTCTATTCACCAAATTTCATGGCTGTACCTTTAACGCTACCTTTAAGTTCTCGACGAATATGAATCAGTCAGTCAGTCAGGACTTGTTATTTTATATTATGTAGATAGATAAGAGGCCGAACGGGCACACGGGTTACCTGATAGTAAGAAACTATCGCCGCCCATAGACACTCGCAGCATCAAAAGAGTTGCAGTGCGTTGCCAGCCTTTTAAGAGGCAATCTCTTTTTGAAGGTTTGCCTGGCGTGTCGGTCCGGATGCTGCTGGCGATAGTTCTTTCTAGACTTTTCCAGTTAAGGTGCTACGGTACCACCACCTGCTTAACACACAGACAGACGAATCGGAAGCAGACGGACACGACAACCTCATTTGTGTTCTTACATAATATAAAATATGTAAGAAGAGAAATGAGGTGTAGAAGGATAATGTTAAAATTTTATTAGAAGTATATGTTAAAACATAACTTTTAAATGTGAATTTATATCATTGTTTTCGCGTTACATGCGAATCATATTTCCGATTGCGCATTTCTGAAACCCCCCCCCCTCCCCTCCCCCAACTTCGCAATTCGACATATACAAATGAAACCACCACAATGTTTCAAATTTCTAGATAAAATTTATTAAATTTTAAATGTGATGTCACAAAACTGAGGACCCATTCCCCCCTTTACGTGTGACGTACTTTATGGACCTACCTTATTGGCAATGTAAGTCCACGTTTTAACCAAAGACACCCATAGACATCGTCGACCAACGTGGCTTAACCAATGTGCTTAACAAGTTTTATCCGCGAACCCAATGCATCATACTCGCCCGCGTTAACAGCGATAACTTACAAATTTAACGACAAAAAGCTAGACCATTTAACGTGAAATACCGCCAGGAGACAGCCCCATAAAAGCTGGGCCACGGAGTAAGTACACAATTTGTTTTCATATCACCTAATTTATTTGCCTTATAAAATTTCAGCTCGCGTGTTAAACACGTATTATGTAGGAGCCATTTTTCAGTTAGTATTTCGTGTTCCTTGACGGCTTTGTTTGTGGGCGACGTTTTTAAATCTTACAGAATTGTTGTGTACTATCGTAGAAGTTGATACAAACCTAAAATATGCCACGTCATTTGTTCGAAAATCTCGGAATATGTCAATTCCATCTTTGTCGTTATATATTATGTCGGCTGGGTTTGACATAACCCCGCCAACTTACTCAGGCCTGTAATCTGGTCCTATTTAAACTTTCCCGATTGTACTATAAGAGAACTTGGTTCAAAGTTAGAATCTATATCCGGTTATGTCAAACCTGACCGACATATCGACGGTTAAGAACCAAATACTGCTATCTACAAAATCTCAATTTTACAGGAAAGGAAAAAACTGAATATAAATTTAATATAATAGTTATGGATTATTTATACACGCAATATTCTTATAAAATACTACACTTTATTGCTGGTCACCACATGGTTTATTAGAAATAACGAGAAGAACAATATTTTGTTAGTAGACCTAAACAAAAACCCAATAATCGAAAATAGTAGTCAGCAGTATTTGGTTCTTAACCGTCGATATTACGAAATTCCATTACATCTGTTAGCGGCACTCAAATTATTATTTTCATTAAATTCTGTTTAGATGTTTAGGCGTCAAGGGGATTAAGCAAACGGGCAAAACAGACAACTGCTCATTTATAGTATAAGTAATTTCGTGATGTAGGAAAAGTGAATACATTTTATAGAGCAGGCTATGTTATATTACAAAAACTAAAAGCTCTTTAATCTATATTTTATGAATATAAGACCTAAGGGGTATGTGACGAAATCAAACACACTAGATAAAGCTCTTTCATAAGCTTTCAATATGCTACGCTGAGCTTTCGGTACAAGCGGGAGCTTTATCAAGCTTAGCAACTTGTTATACTTCCAATATCTTGTAAGTTGTTACTGTGTGAGTTATTTATATTTTGTTTGAAGTTTCAGTATCAATCTCGTTCGCTGTGAGCTCCAAATAAGTTCCTCGTTGCCTATAAGCTAGATTCTATTCTGATCTATATACATATAATGAAACGGTCAAATTGGCGTGTCTCTACAGGAACATAGGAACAGTTATAGAACACATATCGACAAAAAAAAGTCTGTTTGTCTGTTTGTACGCGCTAATCTCCGGAACTACTGAGCGGATTTGAATAAATCTCTTTCTTTTAATTAGCTATTAAAAGAAAGAGATTTATTCAAATCCGTTCACTTTTTATCCGGGAAAAGGTCCGGTTTCCGTGATATAACAAATTTCCGTGTGACGAAGTTGCGGGCATCAACTAGTAATATGATATAAAGTTGAAGAGTTTGTTCGCGCTATTCTTCACTACTGGCCCGAAAGGCCCGAAAAAAATCTTTTTGTGTCGGTTAGTCCATTTATCGAGAAAGGCTATAGGATAAGCGCATAAAGGCTATAGGATAAGCGCATAAAGGCTATAGGATAAGCGCATAAAGGCTATAGGATAAGCGCATAAAGGCTTTAGGACAAGCGCATAAAGCATATGCTTTAACCCGTCTGCTCGCTTGTCCCCTATATAATAAAAAAAAATATCAAGTCAACGGGTTGTTTTATTTGGGCGTGAATGGACAAACAAACAGACACACACCCATGTCCCAACATACAACCCATATAATGTCAAGTGATGATTCTTAGACCGGGAAATCTCCCTCTATAGCAGGATAGACAACTTGACAGATGCACAGAGGGAATCTGTCAGTTTGTCCCAACGATCTTTCGGTTTGTTCATACTTTCGTAATGTCTACTGACACCATGCTAATCCGGGTCTGAATTTTAGCCAACTACCTGCTCCTCTACCTAGGACGTCAGCAGTCGACGATGATGAAACTGTATGCGGGTAGTTTATCAAAAGTGGAGCGCGTTTTTACGTCAGTGTGTCGTGGCCATTAGTCAGGTTAAATGGCGCGTCCGACCGCGATATTCGCAATTTATGGCCCCACATTAATATTATCTCCCATCTAGAAAATTTCTCCCACTTCTTGTGAACCAGTATATAGATCAAGGTTAAAATTTTGCGTCTGTGGTCTAGTGGGCAGGTCGTTGGTTTGGGACCCGGGTGGAGGCGCGTTCCGAGTGCCGAGAGCGGGTGCTTATTTGACATTCGATCGTGAACACGTTTCGCGTTTACACAGGATTTTATATGGGATTTGCACAGCGCCACCTAGCGATGCTCGCGGTCACATGTAGAAGTCCCATATAAAACTCCTAGTAAACGCGAAACGCGTTCACTGTCGAATGTCAAATAAAAACTTACACTCATTTTCGGATCTGAAGTACGTTATATGGACGCTCTTTGCCGAGAGAAATGCTTCGGCAGGAACGGGCAGGCTCTGCCGGAGAAATATCACGGTCTCACACAAAGCCGATGTTAAACAGCACAAGCGCTTTTTTACTTTATGTATATTAAGGTCAACTCCCTACACCTGATTAACTTTGGTTGCCTATTCCTTCTTTAATTCCGGCCACGCACCTGCAACTTGTATGTTACTACTGTCTCTGGTGGACGGCAGTTTTTAATTTCAATAAAAAACTTCTCAACCAGTATTAGAGATATTATTAGATTATAAGATTAAAAACTACTAATTGCTATGACGATCATTAAAATGTCTAGTTTCATTAGATTCATTAGATTAAAACTTTTTAGATCTTGTCTTCTAAAGAAATGTTCCTCGTTGTAGACTTTTATTAATTTTATAGCAAGAGATATAAATTGAGCTATAAAATGACGCATAACGATAAATTACTGAACAAACGTGAGAATTTGGAATACGTTAGAGATAAATAATTAGCGGTGAATTTAAATAACATAACATTATGTACTACAATATGTTTCACGTGTGTTCTACGTACGTAAGTTAATAAACGAAACCGGTCAAGTGCGACTTGAACTCGCGCACGAAGGGTTCCGTACCAGTAGAGAATTTTAAAAACTTTTTTTGAAAGTTATAACAGTTGATCACGTCATGCTAGCGATAGCGCGATATAGAGGTACTGTAGCGCCATCAATTTAAAAAAAAGAAGAAACTGGATTTTGTTGTATGAGAGCCCCCTTCAACATTTATTTTGTTGTATAGCGACAACAGAAATATATAATCTGTGAAAATTCCAACTAACTAACAAAGCTATTACCGTTCTTGAAATACAGCCTGGAGAGATAAAGAAAGAAAGAAAATAAATTTATTTGGTAATTACACAATGAGCAACAACAACACGAATAAGTAGAATTAGTTTAGTTCTATTATTTGTGAGCAATAAAGAGTTTATCTATCTATCTATGAATACACATCGAGATACCAAATTGGTTCCCATTCAGCATGAGATGCGGATACGTTGTCCGCATCGCTGATTTTAGGCAAATTCGCAAGTCTCGGTATTAGGGTCCCGTATATAACCTTTGGATTCGGAACCCAGAAATTGAGGTTTAAGCCAAAAGGCTTTGGCCTGATTTGATAGGCTCATTAATTCATCCATCGCTTTTCCACGTAGTACACTCACCTGAGCTTATCATCGTTGAAGTTCTAACACCACGTAAGTCAAAAGTAGCAACTTTTCAGGAGAGCGAAACAATTGATTGAATTTTGTGTAGATCACCATACTAATAGATTTTTACGATTAAATAATTGTATAAGTTTTTGTGAGCCGACACGTGTTCCTGATTAACTTAAACGGTGCGTTTTCCGATTTTCTGGTAAACGGCATCAAAATGACGTAACAGCCAAAATGTGACTTACGTGGTGTTAGAACTTCAACGAGGTTATGGTACTTTATCAGATACAATAGGCGACTTATCAACGTCCCAACGTCTATTTTTCGTCGGCAGCGAAAGTTGTTATGCAATAACAGTAAATCACGATCAGTTATCAGTGAGAATTATGTTGCTGGATGTTTATTACATAACGTTATCATTATTTATTGACTTGTCAACACTTGTAGTTGCGACTAATGGTTATAGAATCATTCCGTTACTACAAAATACTTGTATTTTCCCCATGCTTTGCCCCTGTAGACATGATGTAATGGGAATCAATGATTAAAAATCAAAATCTTTTAATTTTTTAATTTAGTACATTTTCTGAACTTCGAGACTACGGTGCCCTACCTACGGAACTAGCCCGGCGAGAAGAACCAGCGTGAGAAACTCGCACGGGCATATTTTACTTAAAATGTGGAAAATAACAATATTATGTCTTAAAGCTAATGTAACAAACATCGGACAATAAATAAAAAGTATCCTAGATTCTACCTCAACTAATATATAACATAACCTTTGTAGGTGAGTTGAACTCGCACTTGGCCGATTTTCTAATAATCGTTCTAGCCCATGTCACTGTGTGATAATGCAGCAATCAAACGGTGAAAGTATTTTCGAAATAGGATCCGTTTTGAGTTTATTTGTAACAATCATACAAATGAGAAATGAAATCATTGTTTTTTTTACTACGAGGAAAAAGCGAGGGGTTAAAAGTAAGAGACTATCCATAAGGACGTTACACAAATTTCATGTTTTTTAGACCCATCCCTCCCTTTTATAACTAGGTGGTAAAATTTTTGGTATTTTTTCTTTTAACTTCTTTTGACTCCTCGCTTCTTTCCCGAAGAAGTACATATCAATGATTTCGTATTTTAAATGAGAGACACTTCTGTGACGTCACTTTACAATTTACATCTTAAAATTAACACCACCTCAATATTTCAAACGAGATAAAATTTTAAATGTCACAAAACTCAGGACTTCCCCACACCATTTCACACTTCGCATATGCATTGGACGTATCCCATAGGCGTTTTGTGAATGCGCGAAGTCCGCTTCGATTCCGCAGTGGAAGAACAGCTAATAGAGTTGACAAGATGTTTAAAAGTCAAATCGCATCTTCCTCCGCAATGAAACTCGAACGAAACTCGGCGAATTCTACCGTAACTAGACGTCTATTTGTACCCCGTAATGTGTTCTATTCATCAGCCACGTTTAATCTTTCAACAAAGGCAAGCTTTATAAGAGTTTTTCTAATTAATGCCACCAATTAATCAGTGTTTACTGTAAATTCGTTAGCCAAATGAAAAGTTAAGCTATTAACTCGGATATTCTCGTCGGTTTTTTCACGGGCCCACTTAATCTTGTAAAGGGAAGACAAATCGTTGGCTCTTAGGAATTAATTTGAAAGAATACGGCCCGCGGGTCGTTTTTCATTGTCATAACGTTCAACAAACAACCGTTTTGTTTCTGAAGACTCGAAGCAACTGTCTCTAATGACTTTTGTTATGAGTTTTTTTGTTTTAATTTCGTTAGATCATTTGTTATTTGCGTAATGGTGCTTATGATTTGGGGGATCGATAATGGCTGTTATTCATTTTCTGCGCCTACGGCTTATGTTTCTCTATTATTTATTGTCCAAAACACTAGCTTAGCTTTAGAATTTAATTATTAGACACGCTTATTGAGTTAAAAATATTGCTATTTAAATTTTTTAATCATTCACATATATTAGCAATTATTATCAATAATAATATTATGTTCAGTATATAATGTCTGTATCATAGCAACGGAGAAAGATTTAATACTTTACTCTTACAAATATTATGAATGAGAAAATGTGCTTCTTTGTCCGTCAATGACACCCAAACGAAGCAACCAACTGACTCGATTTTGGCATATACTTAGTTGAAAGTTTGGAGAGTAACATACCTCTACTTTTTATCATGGCAAAACCTAAAATAAGCTCACAAGAATATTGTGAGCACTAGCAAAGCACGCAAAATACGATAACTAGATGAAAAGGTAAAATGATTTAATAAAAATATATGATCCTAACGCAAGAAATAAAACAGACAGCAAATGAATTTGATGAAGCTGATAATGATGATGACAATGATGTACAGGATCACAGAAGCCACGTCTCTAATTATAGTAGTAACAGTTAAGATATGTAAGAGCAATATAATTATAATTCATCAATTACGATATCTGAGTCCTCTAGACACCTCACGTGTAACGAGGTTGTAAATTCAGATGTTATTGTGCAGTTAAAATTAAGGGTTATTGTCGGAGACATACTGATAACTGACCCTTAAGTGAGTGCGGATGTGGTAAATACACTTTCCAAAGAAATTATAAAAAGCAATATGGCGTATATAATAGAACGCCATAAAATATTTACTAAACTTTGTTTAAAGCAAAAATATACATTAAACATCTTATGTTACATAACACCCTGTATATCCCAACTTTTAGCTCCGACAAAGTTTCAATTCAGAAAGCAAACAAGACCTGGAGACCTAAAAGGGTCACTTAGCAATATTGCTAAGTACTAAGTACTAATTTATTTTCACAATTATTTAAAATTGATTTTGATGTAATTGTTTTTCATCAAGACTATTTACGATTAGATACGATTTTTTAACAAAATGTACTAAAATAAATCGCATAGCAATTCCTTTTAAATATTGCAGTTACGAACTTTTTAATCCTGATTATGAATAATAAAAGTATGCATAAATAACAGTTAATTATTTTATGGGCGAATGCAACAAACTATAAAAGTTTTATGTCCTCCCCACACTGAGCGTGCAAGACGTGACAATAATTCAAAACAAATGCACCGTTTTTATATCTTTTTTTACAATGTTTTAATTAAGTAGTAGAATTTAAAGCTTCCTCTTATAACTTTTATTATGATTTACCGCATGCGGCAGGGATAGAAGGCAAGGGGAAATTTCAAAACTTTTTTCGTTGGATTCTTTTTATCTTCTTTGCAAATTAATTCGATTCACAAGTAATTTTTAACACGGAATTGAGTAAATACCGTAGTGTCATTGAATTTTAGTTTAGTAGGAAAGAAAGGAGGCGTCATTCTTATGTTTTTCAGTTAATTTATATTATCTAAGACGTAAGTCACTGAAAAAAATTCTCGTAATTAAAAATGCACTAATTGTGAAAAATAATTTTATTAAATTTAGCCAAATATATAAATGAGTGGATTTCAACAACTAGCATTTTTTTCTTATTTTGGAGGTTTTGGTGGACACGTTTTTTTTCATATAACTTAGTTGTGACTACGTTTAATGCGTTAGGTATCAAATATTTTAATACCAGTCATATTTCTCATATGACACCAGGATTAGAAAATTTCGACGACAGAAATATATTGCATCTTTAAAACTTAACTATAGCACTTAATACTACTATAAAATTGAGGTATTGTTAAGATTCACTTATATAGAATGACTGCATAAAGATAAAAATGTAGTCCAACATCAAGTTTACAATTGATCTTGATGTTGACAAAAAGAGTTCGACGACAAGCCAACAAAATTAGAAATCGCTTATATTTTGATATTTTTTTCTAAGGAAATGATTATTATTTTAAAAAATGTTCACAGGGCCATAATGTAGACAGTATTCTTTACTTTTTAAACCAAAAATAAAAACTATTATCAGCCTTGCCGCGTAAAAAAGCGGTTACGGAAATTAGCCCACATGAATAGACCCAAAATGTCATAGTTTGATATACAAACCCCCCACCGCATTAACATTTACCGTATCCTGAGTTTCGTGTATTGATGTAGGAGGTTTATCAATCGGCCGTGTACAGTGAGATACCGCGCAGTGCCTTTCAGCACCACTGCTTACATCATCATCATCACCACCATCATAATCTTTAATACCACTTTTTTCAATTAATTATCATGGTAGTACAATTCTGTTTTTATTGTTCCAATCGTAAAAAACAATTATGCTTAGATTTTTAATATCCAAAGTAAACTTCTGTTAATGATTTCTCATAATACTAATTACCATCTTAAGCTTGTAAAGAAAACAGATTCTACCGCTTCTTCAAGTAAAATGTTGACAATAAACTCAAAAATTATACTTTCATAGTCTTTATTTCTCTACATCAAATACCACTCTTTATAATCATCATCATTATCCATTATCCATCTTTATAATCATCCATTTACTCTTGTGTATTTCTTGAAGATTGATTTTAGCATCCGCTTTGCTCGGTACTTCCACGGCATCTGTCACTCTCATCAACCGGACACAACTTACCAGTTGTGTCATTAAAACCAATCTTCCGGAAATCATAATAATTACCATTTTATTGTCCCCTCTATAATTACGCGGTATTTGCTCACGACGACAATATACCTTATAACACAAATTATTAAGATCGGGGATGATCGTTAATCGTTATCGGCACGATCGTGTTGCGGCTTCCACAAAGACGTTCGTAGTTGTTCGTCGTACGATCAAAGACGGAAGAAGCATATTGTCGATTAGAGGCCCTCTACACAATAATGTTCGTGCTTTATTTGATTATGAAGCCTTTAAGCTAAAAAATGTCATAAATATAATATGCATTGTGACATTTTGCGTCACATATTTGATAGATTGCACTGTTGGTTCATGGTGGAAATTCATTTTCATACAAAAACAACACACTTTTCTTGCACTTTTTCCACACCTGATGATGACTTTGACGAAACCGGTCGTGTGTTTATTAGAAATTCGTAAAATCTAAGAAAATATAGTGGATAAAGTGCGAAACAAGTGTGTTTCATTAAGTATGACTTTGCGGCACGTTCAGAAGCTTAATTTAGTAAACTCTTAAAGGTACAATTCCGATCAACGCGACTGGCAGCCGCGGTTATAATAACTCAGATAATTTGAAATAAGACGCCACTTTATGTTAATACTAGCCTTTGCCCGCGACTTCGTACGCAGACAGGACGATTTTGACGAAGTTTTCTGTCGGCATTCAAGGGGATG
>JAOTAV010050257.1:0-16339 GCA_026546445.1 Cyclargus thomasi
TTATAAAACCCTATTATAATTATAAAATTTGAATTTACCGCATTATTAATTCGAAATTTCCCGCGCTTGATTTTTTTCTCGTTTAGTACGGTGGGCAGACGATAGATGGCAGCAGTAAAAACTGATTGTATGGAGTTGGCGTTCTTAATAGTTTTCTATGATGTCAATGATCTGTTGTCTATATCTCTTTCTCATGAATTAAAAATACATTGCAAAGGAAAAATTTAATGTACAAAATTATTAAAATTTATAAAATTCTTATCATGAGCCTTACAAATAAATAGTGAGTCTTGCTCATAAAACAATTTCTATGTGTATGTGTGATTAGACTGCAGTGTTTTTGTAAATATCGGGTCGTCGTTGAAAATATAGTTATTGATTGTTTTCGTTGAAGTGCGATATGAAATAATGATGTCGATGAGAGTGTGAATTTTAAAGATAAAAGCTTATCAATAAAGTATTAATTACCTTTGGTATTTATAATTAAACGTAATGAATCTCGATAATTCTTCACGAGAAAATTCTGAAGCGCTCGACTCAATTGGTACCGTAAGCCCGAGAGAAAAATATCACGCTATGAGAGAAAAAAAGTTATCTGCTGCTTCTTTGACCAACACTGAAGGTGCCCGGCCAAAAGTGGTAACTGTAAAACACCCAGAATCTAATAAACCGAAACCTACGGCAAAGAAAAATAAGCCGATCCAAGCCGACCTTGATGTTATTAAAGAATTCACAAGATGTAGAGATGAAGGCGTTAAAAGACTGGATTTAAGTAAATCTTCCATCACTTCACTCCCTCCAAACGTCCGAGACTTAACACACCTTGTGGAATTTTATTTATACGGAAACAAGTTGGTAGCTCTTCCGGCAGAATTCGGTTGTTTGACGAATCTTCAAACTTTAGCTTTAAACGAAAACTCGCTGACGAGCCTCCCGGATTCTCTGGCGAACATCAAATGCCTCAAAGTGTTAGACTTGCGACACAATAAGTTGAGTGACATACCTGATGTGGTGTACAAGTTAACATCTCTAACAACTTTATTCTTACGTTTTAATAGAATCAGAGTTGTGGGAGATGGGATAGCGAATCTAACTAATCTAACAATGCTAAGTTTGAGAGAAAATAAAATAAAGGAGCTGTCTTCGGGTATCGGGAAACTAATTAACTTAGTCACCTTTGATGTATCTCACAATCATCTTGAACATTTACCACACGAAATCGGCAATTGTGTTAATTTGTCAACATTAGATTTACAGCACAATGACCTACTAGACATACCAGAAACAATTGGCAACCTTCACTCGTTAACTCGTATTGGGCTGAGATACAATAGGCTTACATCCATACCTTCTACTCTCAGCAATTGCAAGCACATGGATGAGTTCAATGTGGAGGGTAATTCTATATCCCAGCTGCCAGATGGTCTACTGTCCAGCCTGACAGAATTGACAAGCATCACACTGTCTCGTAACTCCTTTATGAGTTACCCTTGTGGAGGACCGGCCCAATTCACAAGTGTCTCTTCTATAAACTTGGAGCACAACCAAATTGACAAAATCCCATATGGTATATTTTCTAGAGCAAAAAATTTGACAAAACTAAATATGAAGGAAAATTTACTGACCTCCTTGCCTCTGGATATTGGCTCATGGTTAAACATGGTCGAGCTTAATTTGGGTACAAATCAGCTTACTAAATTACCTGACGACATTCAAAGCCTAGAAAATTTGGAGGTACTGATCCTATCTAATAATCTCCTAAAGCGCATACCACCTAGTATTGGAAGTCTAAAAAAATTGAGAGTACTGGATTTAGAAGAAAATAGATTAGAATTTCTACCTAGTGAAATTGGATATTTGCAGGGCCTGAAGAAGCTTATAGTTCAATCTAATCAGCTAACATCCCTACCACGCTCCATTGGTCATTTAATAAACTTGACATTTTTAAGTGTGGGAGAAAACAATTTACAATACCTGCCTGAAGAAATTGGTACATTAGAGAATCTTGAATCCTTGTATCTGAATGATAACCCCAATCTGTGTAATTTGCCTTTTGAACTGGCCTTATGTGTCAGCTTACAAATAATGAGCATAGAAAATTGTCCCCTAACATCACTCCCACCTGAAGTAGTCTCTTCTGGACCATCACTAGTAATTCAGTACTTGAAGACGCAGGGCCCCTATAGAGCAATGTGATATGAGGATAATGATTATCACACCATGACTGGAAACGAGTTCTAACCTGGTCTTTAAACTGCTATTGTGCTTTAAACATTGCTGAAATAATATTAGACACTTTCTAATGTAACATTTTTTACCTTCTGTCTTCCGTTTATTTTGAAGAATGTGCTTTGAAGTTCTATATGGAATCTCAAGGTGTTATTTGTTAAGAAACTTTATTACATGTCACTTCAAAAGTACTGTAAATAATGCTGTAGAAGATTTGTGTGCAGAATTTTGCAGACCTGCAGGACAGGCAAAGCCTAGCACTGAAATTATGCATAGATATTATGCTTCTGTTAAGTAATCCTAATTGACTAAAGTAAATCAATTTGTAGGTGTACCCATACACCATACTACCTATTATTCAGTTGATATGTTGATGCCACTAGAACTGTCCAATTATTGCTCATTTAAGTGTGCTGATTGGCAAAACAGTAAGAAACTAATACTAATGTTGAAACTGGCAAATCAGCATGTTATGTGGTTATTGTAACAGAAGAGAACTGTGTCATAAAATATATATTTTTTTTATGTTCCACAAATAATTATTTAATTGATAGTTGCCAAAATATACAAAAGTTAATGTAAGAGTACTACATTTATTTGGCTTATCTTGTATCTTTTGAAAAAAGGAAGTTCATTATTGTGACCATTTTGTAAAAAAAATATTTTTCTAGTTAAATCATGAATTATAAACTGTTTGAATTGTAATTCATTCTATTTATGACATTTTCAACTGAGACTTGTAGAACAGGGTAAAACCTTCATGGGATACAATCCTATTTTAATTACTGTTATGTTAAATACTACAAGGATCTCAATGTTTTAGGCAGTATTGCATGTTACTATTATATATTATATTTTAGTGTTATTCTGTGTGTTTAGGTGTACAGATAACATGTATTTGTATACTTGTAGTTGCTAAGACTAATCATATCTTGAAATGCCTAATTTTGCTCAGATATTCTTTTTACTTAATTTTACATCTGCAAAAACTTACAATTTGCTACTTGTGAGGCATCATTTTTTTTTTGTCTCAGTAAAGAAATATCTAAGGAAATGGAAAGAAAATTTTATTGCAACCTGTCATATTAGCAAACATGACTGACTGAATTGTCACTGTTTTTATTTGACTTTCAATCCATAAAACAAAGACAACAATATGGATAAGTTAATTTTGGCTTAAACCTTAATATCAGGTCTTTACAAAAAAATGGCCTATAGGCCTTTTTCTTTTCAAGGTTTTGCTTCTATAGTTTTTAGCATATTTTTATAATTTTGTGAGTATAATATGTATGTTATAATAATAATTGTCTTCAAGCCTATAAGATTATTGTAGGTAGGTAGATTTAAGTCTTTGGCTGTACCATTTTAAAATCTAGTTATGTTTAAAAAATTGGGTTCCATTGCAGTCAAGTGGTAATAAGAACACAAGCAAGGGTTGTTTGAATCACTATGTTAGTGATAAATGGGGGGATAATGAAATACTAAATTTTAAAATGTGCAGACATATTTGTTATCTGATCAAGGTTGCATTTAAAATAGTATTAAATTGATGATGTATTTTAATTATATGCTAATTATTGTTGGCCCAAACATGAAAGAAGAGGACATGTAGATTAAATTTGATTTTTCTTAAATTCTTAGTGTCTTATACGTAGCCATAACAATTTTCTATAATGATTCCTCTTTTTGTAAAAAAAATACTATTTTATGTAATTACTGTGTTTTAAATTTTGCGCTTATCATCTTTAAGTTTTAGCGCAGGAGTCCATATGTAATAAAATGGTACTAGTCAGTAGGTACTTCTGTAATTTGGGCATCAGAGACATTAGCCAGTACACCAGACAATGTCTATTGTTAATAGATATTCTTGATTCATGACTCAGACGATGGGCAACTTTTATATTAGTCATCATACGAATTTTGAAATAATGAAATATCTTTAAAAAAATGTTTATAAATCTCAGATTTTTTTAGCAATTTCAGAAATGGAAATATAAAGTTAAGTCGTAGCAGAGGGTGCTAAACTTAAAGTAACAAAAGTTACTCTATAATATAATATAACTGAACTATAAAGTCTGTTTAGTTACGTTAGACAAAAAAAGTTATGTAATCTCGGAGTAAGAGATACCCGACTGGAAACTTATAACAAAGAGAATATAATCACTACGTTATAACTTTTATTAAATCATTCTATTAACATTTCGAGACTCGTCTCAAACTCTACCAACGATAGCATGTCCGCATTACATAAAAAAGAATACTTTTTGTAAATTTCTAGTTTACGCTACTATTATTGTTAGAAGAATGATGAGAAACGAAATTCTGTAAAACTTTTTTTGGCCTGTCAAACAGTTTTTGAGATAGAATGCAGTGAATAAACAGTATTTTACTATTCTATACATTACAATATACCGCAAACTATTAAATTTAGAGAAATGACATTAGAAACCTCAATTTTACTTTTAAAAGGCCTATTCATAGATGTCCTACATGTGTTGGTTTCATGGTTGTTTTTTTGTATTTTCAGTTGCAAGTATGAGATTTTATTATTAAAGACTATATAATATATAAAACAACAAGTACTGACTGACTGACAGATTCATCATCGCCGAGCAAAAACTGTTAAAGCTACAGCTATGAAATTTGGTGAGTAGAATAGTTTTATTGGGTAGACACCCGCTAAGAAAGGAATTTTAAAAATTCTACCTAGGGTGTGAAAGTTTGTATGAAAGTTCGTCATTTGTTTATTTAAAGAAATGAAATTTTATTTCTGAGCTACTAACTCAAAATTAATAATACGTGTTTAAGCATTTTTTTGAAATTCGCCCCCTAAGAGGGTGAAAAGGTATTTAAAGTTTCTATAAATTTTTCTACGCACGTTCGTCATTTCTTAAGTTAGAGACCTACAATTTTGTTTCTGAGCTGCTAATAATAATAATTGAAATTTTACTTCCAGAGGGTGAGATAGGGGTTGAAAGTTTGTGTGAAAATACTTCTTAATGCAAGTGAAGCCGCGGGAAAAAGTATATAGTCTGATTGCGATTTACAGAATACATATGCCCACCAAGTTCCTCTTTTTGCAATTTTGGCTACGGAACCCTAAAATGTGAATCTTTTATAATTTTATTTTTGATTGTGGCTTATGTAGCCCGTTCTTGGCGAGACAACAAAGATAATGACTGCGCATATAACATTTAAAAATGCGAGACAAAATTTGTAGAAATTTTTATTTCTTACAATACTTACAAATATGTTAACAAAGTAAAGTTAATTCGGAACGAGAAATTTGGAAGAGTCGATTTTTTTACTTTTGTCCTTAGGTATTTATATGACGCGGACATGCTATCGTTGGTAGGTTTTGAGACAAATTTTCAGATTTCAGACTTGTTAATAGGAAGGTTTATCATATTAAGTATCCGGCCGGGTATCTTTTTGATCCGAGGTTGAACTTCTCATTTTACTGGACTCTTATTATACATATACTGTGCTAATAGCACATAAAATCAGACATGTTGAGGTTGCACACACCAAAAACTAACATTGATAGTTATTTATCTGTCTATGTATTTTTTCTAGGTTGGTTGGCTGCACTCTATTGTCAAAACAGTGCAGTAAATCATTCTGATGTGTGCATTTTTTAAAATACAATTTTGTGTTGGTCTGGACTTATAACATTTAAAATTTCTTCAAAATTCAACTATACCTATATTATATTTATTAAAATGTTACTCCTAATATCCATAAATGTATTAAATGTACCCCACGTTAGAATGGACTAAAATTGCTTAATTTAGTTTATAATAATTGATGTTAAGCCAGAAGTGAAATAAATGTGTTAATAAAATAGTGTTTTTATGAAATAATAGGAAGTACTTATATTTTAAACCTCATTTTTTACAGAAGGGATTTAAAATAATGATAGTAACTATTTAGTTTAAAATATTCTTGGGGTGTATACTTTTATTTTTAAACTGGGCACACTGCGTGATGAGGTCGCCAGAGGCTAGATCGTTATTAAGGAGAATAAGTAAAATTCGTTTGTAAATTCAATAATTTATAAAGTGCAGTATTACATTAAGATTTTATTCAATAAATTGCGCATTCTTTTTTATATAAATAAAGTTATATACATAAACTTCGAAGCGTCACCTGTAACTTAAAGCAGTCTATGTATTCGAGAGTTACATCGATGCAGTATTCAATCACACTAAATGCATTGTCATTTTAAGCTATTTCACATATAAAAATATTTCGACCTTAATAGCTACATATATATAAATCAGTGATGCCATGGGGTCAAATTCGTTGCTACATTTCTGGCTTCATTACTATATAGTTGATACAATTATTCACTACAATATGTATAGTTTTATAGGGTATCCCTCTAAGCTAGACTAAACCGGTGTATTATTAGGTTTACAGTGCACAACAGCTTGACCATATAGTGTTATACAAAATTAGAGCGTTTTTTTGTCTATTCTATAGCTGTCATATTTTTAATTAAATTAAAAAGTATGCCAACATTTTTCATGCTAAAGTTAAACTTAGTATGGCCAAGCTATATATTGCACTGTACTGTACATAAGTACGTGCTAACAATAAGACAATATCAAATTGTTAAGTATGCTTATTAAAATAAAATAACTTTTAAATGAAACTTGATTATCGACACGAGATAACATAACATTATTTTTCAGTTGTTTGATTAATTTTGCATACACATAGTTCTCTGAAACACAACACGCAATTAGAATTAGAATCTTGGATTTCCTAAAAGCTTCGTTTAATCCATCACAATATTGTCCACAATTTATACTTTGGTATATGATTCGGAAACAACAACAAAACAAAAGTATAAATTAACTTTTGATTTTAACATTCGATGAGCATAAACATTATAGCAAGCAAAAAGACATCATAGCATCACTTAAACTTCCTTACCAAGTAACAAAAATACTAATATAAAATCGCAATAAAATCGATCGAAACACACAAGAATAATTTATTTTTATATATATTTTGTATTATATTATATATATATACTTAAAAAAACTTAGTTAACTATTCTTTGCAATTTAAATCAATCAAAAATTGGAATACCTTCAAAAGCTTAAAAAGCGTTATATAAAAATACTATGCGCAATAAAAATCGGTAAAAGAAAGAAACACCTAGATGACTCGATACTTAGTAAAACAGGAGCTATGCTTCGAAACCGTTTTGAGACTCAAACGAGCGAATAGGAATGCTGCGTCCTACTATAACAAACGTGAAATTGCGTTGTAAGAATAGGACGGCAACATTGGGTCAAGTCTGAGTATTTTAATGAGCCATTTGCAGAATATAGCTCCTGAGTACAATATAATATTAAAGTAATAATATTGTTACCCAAAATTACAGAAACTAACATTTCAGGATTATAGCAACCGGGACCAACCAACCAAATGAATATCGAGTATAGCAGGGCAATTATTTTATCACAACGGCAATGGAACAAGCTATTAAAAGCATATTATTTTATATGAATTACAATAGATGCTGTAAATTGGTCATTTTGCTGCAAATTACCAGTTTTTGATTGATGAGCATTGCTATCGCAAGACACTGACTCGAACTTTGAATTATAGCCAGAATACAATTATTCCAATCCAGTGATACGATCCATCCACCATTTTAGTGCTCGTTTAAAGTATTCCAGTAACAATCCAGTGTTAGAGTAATGTAAACCCGCTATTAATTAAAAGCTGGTTGCGCTCAAGGTTGCTATCAAGATTAATGTCAAGTTCAGTAAGAGCTTACATCACATTTGCCCAATGGAGATATGGAGGTTAATATACAACTTGCCAATATTGAGGCATCACTAACTACATCTCTGACTCAAAATCTACATACAATCAAGTTCTCAAGACATTTACAAAGTTGGAAAATACTTGGGTACAGTGGCGTAACTACAAGGTGGCAAGCCGGCAAAATGCCACGGGCCCCCAGCCGGAAGGGGCCCGATTAGCTCCCCTAGACTAGTGGCAAGCGATTATTTTATACAATAATCGCTTGACGTGTTTTTGTATTGGATTGATATAGTGGAACGAAAACGAATTTGTCACGGGCCTCGAACGGTATAGTTACCCCACTGCCTGGGTATGTGATTTATCAAAGATCAAATTTTGCCCAATGAAATTATGTGATTATTTTCTAAAAGATAATAGCTGCTATAAATGTTAATATAATAAAATTTCATTCTCAAATCAACAAAACTTTTGATCTTTAATAATGTATCAGTCCACAGAGTATAATGTCGGTTAGATCTTATGGAGGCTGTACACTCTCGCCGAGACACAGCGAGACTGCAAATGGTCAAAATGCAAGAGTGTAAATGGTTGCTCTCGCCTCGTCTCGCCTATCAGCCGCTTGCGAGACTCTCGTCCGAGAGCTATCGGCTAGTGTACAGCCTCCATAAAATATTAAATAATGTTGTTAAAATGCTGTGACATTGTAAACGTCTATCAGTACAAATATAATTTAATAAAAAAAAATAGTTCATAAACACTAGTATCTATCGTCAGTCCTTAACGTTCGCGTTACATTATAATATTTATTCCAAAACTTTGAGTTATTGAGGTTCGTAATATTATAAAAATAATATCATCTAGACGCGATTAACAGTAACAATTTGTTTCCAACCATTTGTTTAGCCTAACGAGGACTAAATGAAAACTTAAAACTATGAATATCTTTGGTATTTTTGTTACATTCCTTTGCACATAGGTATTATGTAGCAAAGTATAAAATATTTATTGTGATGCTATTGATCAACACGAGACTTATCACAACTTGCAAATTATGGCACAATATGAAAGTAGGTACGGACGTGTATAAAGTTAGTGCCTTTTAGACCTTATCGTTATAATTTTAAGATCGAAATGAAAACGTCCATCGGCGATCTCCAAAATCCTAAAATGTGTCATGACATCCGAAAGTAGAATTGGCGTAGAAACATATTATTACTGTCACTGAGATTCTTGCATACATCTAAATGCAATACAATAAATTAATATTTTGCCACATTTTGTCAGTATGTGCTATATTTACATGATCAAACATTTCCTTTGATGTCTCTTTTGCGGCTCCGGTCTTAGTACAGCCCGAACAGCTTCATCGAATACCTGAAAAGTAAAAAGAAATACTTTGGTAACAATAATTTTGCCATCAATAAAAATATTTTCAACTGCTAACTAACTGCCCAGAAAGTTCAGACTTGATTCGCCAGATGGCGTTTTAATGGTCTAGATGTTTTAACACGATTGTTTATTTATAATCCTGCGAAGCCGGGGCGGGCCTCGACTCTTAATAAACATAATCTTGTGTGCGTGTGTTTGTCATTAAACTCCAAAACGACTGGACTGATTTAAATGTCATTTTTTGTGTGTGTTTTAGAGGATTTGAGAATGGTTTAGATTCACAAACCAAGACCGGCAGGACAACGTCTGTAAGGTCCGCAAGTATATATTAAAATTCTTCTGTGCTATGGATATGGATAAAATATTTTGTGTGCTTTAGGAGATTCGAGAATGGTTTAGATTCACAAACCAATACCAGTAGGACAACATCTGTTCGTTGCGCTAGTGTATATTATATGTATATCTGACAATACAACTATTAGTCAATACTGTTATATGTTGCCTAAGCCAATAATAGTTGTAATGACACAGTACGTACAATGTGTTTGTTAAACTACGACAATATAAGAACGAATTATCCATGAGGCTAGCCTATGTCAAAGGACCGTGTACGACACGAGAAAGAATTTTTAAATGCTTCATTCAATAGCTGCAACTTCCGAAAATTCTATAATTATTGCGTAACTGTCTAGTGTATTATGGCGGTTGAAAATTATATAAGACACTAAATTTGAATGTGTTTTGTCATTTTCAAGCCCAAGAGCAAATAAAAAACCGGCCAAGTGCAAGTTGGACTCGCGCACGAAGGGTTCCGCACCAGTACAGAGCAAAAAATTGGGAGAACGTATTTCTAAATGTTTAAAATATTAAAAAAATTATAGCGAAGTATTTAAGTCATAGCCAACTCAAAATGGTTTCATATTGTAACTTTCTATGGACGCTTCACACCACGTCAATCAGGCCCGGTGCTAATAGCCCGAGAGATTTGTGTTACAGGTACCAGACAACGGAAATATATTAAATACTTTCATACTATACATTTATTTAAGATTTTCATTATATGATACACATAATTAATACACATCCAAAACTTAGGAACTTTAAAAAACTTTTGCTCCGTCGGCGGGATTCGAACCCGCGATCCCCGGCTTAAGCTACCAACACCCTTAGCCTGAGTGAGTCACAGATCTCGTCAAATATTTCGAAATAAAATAAGTTTTCATTTTTTTATGAATGCGGGATTGGAATTTTTTTTTTGAGATTATTCAAAAACTATTCAAGCTAGAAAACTGGGTTTTTCTACTCGGGCATTTGTAATTAAGTATCCATTTGTAAGAAAAATAACAAAAGTAACAGATGTATTGAAAACAACTAGAAAACTGAAATAGAACTGGAATGGGCAAAAATTGAGAACAGGGAATGGGAAGAAATGGACCAAAGATATACTGGAATGGTATCCTAAGCACGGAAAAAAGACGAAAAGGACACCAAGTAAAACAATGGGAGGATGACCTCCCAAAGGGATGGAGGAGTAAAGCCTGGGACAGAAATGAATGGAAGAAAATGGGGGAGGCCTATGTCAAAGGACATTGAGTAAAGTGTAACATATTTTGTTTTGTCTTTTTAAATTAATGTAACAAATTCAGAGAATAAAGGCTTTATTTATTTGAAAGATATAAGAAAAAGACGATGTCCGAATTTTGGCTCCAAAAAACACTATGTAGGGGTGATTATTTATAAAAATTTTAACTCTCTAGCCATCCGATCTATAAAGTAAGTCTTTTTGCTGACACATATTTAAAAAATAGGGTATAGTTTTAAGAAAGAAAAAAAAAAGATTTAGACTACAACTTGTAGGATTGCTAGAACAAATAAGAGGTAAATTAAGATTTGGCCTTCATAATAAAAGTATTTAAAGCATTGCCAGCCAAAAGTTATACTTTTTAAGTATATTACTTTTGTTACTCACCTGTTTCAACCCACGCTGTGTCAAAGCAGAACACTCCATATACTTTACAGCCCGTATTTTATTTGCTAACTTCTGTCCTTGTTCTCTTTTTAAGGGAGACATTCCTTGCTCAGAAAGCAAGCTAAGTGTTTCACGATCATCTCGTAAATCTATTTTTGTACCTACAAACATAAATATTACAAGAAGGTTAAAATGTTTCTCACAATTGTTTTAAATGAATCAACATTTTTATTGTATTTGAGGGAATAATAAGAGTTATGTAATAATTTTCTAAACATTGTAAAATACATTATTATTATATCCTGCTTTTAAAATTGATAACATTTGTAATTAGAATATTTAAACAAAAGAACATAGAATTACAAAAAATAATAGTTTCACTTACCAACCAAAATTATTGGTGCATCAGGACAGTGATGTTTTATTTCAGGATACCATTTAGATGTGACATTCTCATAGGATGATGGACTAAAATTAAAATAAAATTTGACTAAGTGTTATTGTACTATAACAAAAATATTTAAAAACACAATATGATATTAGGACAAGTAATACAACTTAGTAATTGGGTAAGAATTTTTCAGCACACACAGTATGATTCTGCTGCCTAGCCACAGGGTAAATTATTGACATAACAATACATGTTTCTGTAACACCCCCAGCATTAATATACTTATAATATGTATTGATTATTGTCTTATCATACCTTGTTACACTAAAACATATCAGGAAGACATCTGTCTGTGGGTAACTGAGTGGCCTCAGTCTGTCATAATCCTCTTGTCCCGCTGTATCCCACAGTCCCAGGGATACCGCTACACCATCCACGACCATAGGAGCCGAATAATTGTCAAAGCTGTTAAAGTAAAACCAATCATAATAATATCTTATTGGAATGGGAAAACTATTGAAATTAATGGTTATCCACATTTTTTACGTCCACAGAAACAAAACATACATGACTGTATTTAAAAGTCAACAAAAAGCGTCTTACGTGATGATTTACTTACACAGTTGGAACATATTCTCCCGGAAAACTATCAGTTGTGTACGATATTAACATACAAGTTTTACCGACGGTGCCGTCACCAACCACAACACACTTGATAGGTCTTCCTGCCGACATCTTAAATTATCTAGAATTAGATAATTAAACAGTTATCATAAATAAATAGCCCAACTATGAGTCACGAAAAACCAAAAATGAAGCCCACGATTATAATATACACGGATCATACCTCTTCGAGTATTTCCTGGAGCAAAGATTTACTTTTAATTTATTAGCTCCTTGGAGTTTGATAAATGTCTTAGATTTTAATCAACAAATCACAAATTTACTGTGTTTTTAACATTCCAAATCTAAAAAAAATGCATTGAAACTTGAAAGAATATGACGATTGACGATGTGTTCTGTGTTGCCATTTTCTATACTTGACAAATTATACTTCTTCCTCATATTTAATTAATGTTACACAAATCTTTGCCAGTAACAAATGAGTAATAAGTTATTAACACTCTAATATCATTAGTCATAAATAAATGCAAGACATAAAACTAGTTACAATGTCAAAACCATAAAAATATAGTCTGTCAAATAGGTTTAGAAAATAATAGGGTCGCCACTTAATTCCGCTACGGTAGTTCTATAAAAGATTTTGATACTTTTATGAAATCCAGTTTTTAAAACACTTTGCTTACGTTGATTGCAGATTCATTTTACCACTATACGTGCTTGATACTATTACATTTATTGGGCTTTTATGTGGGCTATGGTCTTCAACATCGTTGCTATTTAAGAAGCTAAGGAAAAAAAAGTTGACATTGACAGTTCAGAATGTAAAATAATTCATAATTGACATTGACAAATCTGGGATACAAAGTTTGGCTTTCGGCTTGTTTGCAGTTTTATGCGCCGGGACTAGTAAAATTATTTTAATTCGTTAATATATTATACCATTAGTTCAAAAAACCATTAAAATGGATAAAAGCAAAGAAAAAGAGGAGCAGAGCATAATGGATAAATCCATGAGATCTGTCTTTGGTAAGGTCTTCAAAAATGAATCAGAACATGGCTTTATGACAAAAATAAACGTATTTTTCACTTATTTATAAATGTTTCAGTGGGTAATATTCCTTACGAAGCTACAGAAGAAAAACTAAAAGACATATTCAGCGAAGTAGGCCCTGTGCTATCTTTTAAACTTGTATTTGATAGAGAAACTGGTAAGCCTAAAGGTTATGGATTTTGTGAGTATAAAGATCAAGAAACGGCCCTTAGCGCTATGAGAAACTTAAATGGATATGAAATTGGTGGTCGTTCTCTGAGAGTAGATAATGCTTGTACTGAGAAATCAAGAATGGAAATGCAAGCATTAATGCAAGGCCCTCAGGTAAACTTTTGTCAGATCTAAATACTTTGTAAAGTCAAGGTGTCTTCATTGTTAGACTCAACATCAGACACAATACGTTCAGAGGCATTAGCTGTTATTTAAAAGACATACTCAGAGAGGAAGTGATGAATTTCTGCATGTACATATAATGTTTGTTTGGTTGTAATAATGAATTTTTAACACAATTTTACCTGTACTATATTTCAGATTGAGAATCCTTATGGTGAGCCTGTTGAGCCAGAGAAAGCTCCTGAAGCTATCAGCAAGGCTGTGGCAACACTTCCTCCGGAACAGATGTTTGAACTCATGAAACAAATGAAACTTTGTATTCAGGTAACTACAAAAAGAAAAATGTATTTTAGCCTAACTACTAATAATAATTGTAAATTGATTCAATTAGTAGTATTGTAATAATGTGATGTTTTATCAGCATTTAAATTTTATAACTTTTTGTTTAGTAAAATAGAATAACAGCTTCTAGTGAAACTGTCTATCCAGCCTAGATTTGCTTTACTTTTGGAAAATTAAGATAGGCCCTAATTTGCTTTACAATGATTAAGAAAAATTTTGCTATTTCCCAAAATTTTAATTTGACCATAATGAGTTAAAACAGAATCAAACCAACATGTAACATAAAAGTTTGGCCTTTGGTGCAACCCTTGTAGAAACATTTCTTTTAATTACAGAATAATCCTACGGAAGCAAGGAATATGTTGCTGCAAAATCCACAGCTAGCTTATGCTCTACTGCAGGCACAAGTTATAATGAGAATTGTAGATCCTGCTACAGCTGTTGTAAGTTTTTTGCATTTTTTAAGATTCGGCAACCTGTTGTATTTTATGTAACATTTCTTTATGCATAATTATAAAAGATGCCTAGTAAATAATAGTCAAACACTGACTCTAGAATGTAGATGCTTAGTTCTTGTCTAAATTGAAGATGTAGTGAATAAAGTAATAAAAAAGGAAAGTGATTTGAAATCAATTAAAAATTATTATATATTGCCAGGTGTATAAGGCAATGGCCAGGTTAATTAGGCAAATCATGAAGCAAACCGTATGTTACATTGTTTTTGAAAATTAAATGGACACAATAAGTAATTGCCCTTATGTTATACGTAGTAATAGTTATCCATTTCATTCATCTTTATTTACAACTTCAATCATGGTAGCATTATTTTTGTTTAAAGTCAAATTAATACTATAAAAACAAATAATATTTAAATACTTATATTGAAGACTATAAGGGCTTGTTGCACCCATTCCTAATAAGTGTGTTGCATTGGCTATCCACACTTATTTGACAGATTCTCCATACTTAATTTCTTAAATAAGTTGTGGATTACCTACTTGGCACTCATCAGTAAGTGTAATCACAATAATATTTTAATTTTCCAGACAATGCTTCACCCTAGCAACCCCGTGCCACCAGTTCTTCAGCCGGGAGACAAACCTCCACCAACTTCTAATTACAATCCTCAAGCAGGTAAATATTTTCATAGTAGCAGCCCCAAAAAATTATTTCCTGAATTAACTTATTTTCATCTTGATATTTTTAAAGCAAAATTAAATCTTAGAAAACTCTTAGATTTCTTGGTGTTTTGTGACACATGGGCTTTACATTAATTTTTATTTTTCTCTGTTTCGTCCCTGTTACGTAGAGTCCAATATAATTAGAAGTTTCACATCGAAATGAGAGGTTACCGCCTGGAAACTTAATTTTTATAGAGAACCAGAAATTTACAAAAGTTGATTTATTGACTTTTCATCTTATCGACGTTAACGATTCTCGCAAATGTTGCCTAAATAGTTAGAGACTTGTATAGAAAAGTTGTAGAACTCAATAATGCCTTCAAACAGTCCGCGATAGTATAAACCAAACATTTATATTTTAGCCATTATAATTAGGGGGCAAGCGAGCAGACAGACTACTTTATGGAAAGCAACTGCCGTCGCCAAGACACTCGTGACATCCGAAGAGTCGCAAGTGTGTTGCCGGCCTTTATAAGGGAGAATAAGGAATAGGGGGTCTAGGACAGTTGGGACATCGGTAAACTTACTGACTGAACGAAACACAGCAAAACGCCATTTCACGCTTCGTGCCGATGCAGTACTTTTCCACGGCAAAAATTTGAAACAAAGGTTTATTATAAGTTTCAAGCCGGTAAATGTCTTATTTCGAGATTATATTCCTTTCTTTGTCTAACGTTACTAGACTATTATACTACCTACTTACTGAATTCAATGATGTTAAATTTATAAAAGAATTGTTATTACATAAAAACTTTTAGGAATAAATAATTTCTCGTTAATAACTATACCAAAATTTTCTCATATGAAATCACATTAGTAGATGAAGAATGAAGTTAGTAGTTCTTCTTTATGCTAGGCACCTGTACACTGGCTGGTAAATAAAAAAACCAGCCCCCTATTTTTACCCCGTTGGTGAAAATCAGCCTTCTAATTTTAAACCACGCCATTAAGAGCGCTCGGGCTATGAGAATTCCATGCTACATTTTTGTGACTGAGTTTGATAAGTACCTACTGGTGTCTATACGTTCTAAGACATTTTTGCT
>JAOTAV010050268.1:0-16339 GCA_026546445.1 Cyclargus thomasi
GAAACTGTCACAAAGCGGACCGGCTGATCGAGCACCATAGAAAATAAATTGCAAACATCAGCATTCCGCTAGTAAACGTTAGTGGAGATTACACTTCGAACTCAAGGCACTTAACATTTATACGAGAAAATGTAAATTGGCCGTCAAAACCCTCTCGCTAAACGCGACTTGCTGTCATTTTATGCTGCAATTAAACGCTCTTAATACATCCTGGAATGTGTCGTGAAAACTGAAAAAGCTAGTTTAAATTGCGTTCGAATTAGTGTAAGCCAGTTAATAAATTTTATTGAGCCAAATGTTTTGCAACGTTGTTGCATAAGTTATTCTTATTAATATTGTAATAAAATAAAAGTAATTATCTTTTTGAGGATTTTATTATGAAACAAATTAGTTCTGCAAGTAATTAGAGGTGGAGCTTAAATCGACGGCGCTATTCTGTTACATAATTTAACCCTCGGAAGCTGTTCCGACCTAATTCTAAGCGCTACACATAGATGGCGCTATGGGTATCGTTTTCTCATGAATGCAATGTTCGAAAAATTAAGTAAAATTACTATCTCTTAATTCTCGACGATTTTTACAACTGCAACGTTTCAATTGTAGATTGCTATTATAAATATTATTTTTCGGTAGATATTATTTTGGTTTTAGACACTTGAAATTAAGAAATATGTATTTACTGTAAATATATATTAATGAGTAAATACATATTTGCATTTTCAATATAGTTACTGCATATTATATCATTATCATGTGCAGTAACTATACTGCACATGATAATGATTAATGCTTATTCTTAAGCACAGGGTTCTAACTTTACTATAGCTAATTTATTACCTATCAGATAAATCAAAGAAATTGAATTCCAGATAGATTTATGACCTATGTCATTGAGTACCAGCTCTATGTTAAGCGAAATTCTGTGTCGAAAACCTCTGAAATGTGCCTGGTACCTACTTCAAAAGTATGAATATTGAGTACAGAAATAGTTGAGGCTTGGTCGAAAAACACACATAAAGAATAATAATTATTTATGGTTATAGGATGGTTTTCAAGAATGTTTTATTTTTCCCTTGTAAGTCGGTTTTATTTTTTTGTCGCGATGTCGGCTGGGTTTTGATATAACGCTAACAAATTACATAAATCGTTCTCCATCTGCTATATCAATTATTCTCTCTAGTACATATCACACATTGACTTTATGTACCCTATCACATAACATCCAATATATTATTATGTATTGCATTATCTACTATATAAATATAAGAAGGGGGTGTTTTTATAGGATAAGAGGGCAAACAGGTTACCTTATGGAAAGCACCTACTGCCGCCCATGGACACTAGCAACATCAGAAAGTTGCAAGTGCGTTGCCGGGCCTTTTAAGAGGGAATACGCCCTCTTCTTGAAGGTTTGCAGGTCGTATTGTTCCGGAAATACTTGTTGTGATAATTTATTCCAAAGTTTTACTGTGTGACGATAAAAGTTACGCGAAAAGTGCACAGTAGAAGACTGACACTCATCACGACGATGTGGGTGGTAAATTTTTCGTGTAGGACGATGGCGAAAGGTGTTTACCTTCCTGACGCTAACTTCAGAACGCAGGTATTTATTTCAACGGTTTTGCATTCGTTAGAAAAGTATCGGGCTCCGTGAGGTTTATAGCAAAAAAAAATTGAGAAAAAACCAAAAGATAAGCAGGAAAATAGACGAAATCATTTTTACATACACCGCCATTTCTGAAACACATCATTCACTACAACGGCGCGGTAGCCACGGATCTTCAATTTTTTTAGGCGAGGCAAGCACTGAAAATTGCGACATACTATTTATATTATCATCTTTATGATTTCAGCTATAAGGTGTTAAATAAGGCATAGGATAAGTATTTGGCGCCCTCTGCACGTGCCGCCCGGGGCACGGGCCCCGGCTTGCCCCCCGCTAGATCCGGGTCTGCGGCGCGGCGGCGCCAGCACGTAGTTTTTACTGGATTATCAGATTCCATGCATAGTTATAAATATTATTCATTGAAAAATACATAAATAAATAAAATTAGAAGCTAGAAAAAAAGACAGACATTGTAAACTCATTTAGTAATATTGCATTAGACTAGATTAGATTGCGCCACAAAAAACAATTTTTAACTCGAGTAAACGTCTAACTATCTAAACGTAATTACGATTTTCTCGTTTTTATGTCTGTTTCCAGGGTACTTCTGAGAGTATTTTAGGGTAATGTACTGAGATTTTATTAGCACCAGAGGACTGGAATTGCTTTTATTTGAATACCAGACTTTTTACTTCAGATGCAGGGATAAGTTTAATATAAATTGATATATAAAGTTTATCTGATTATTGATGGAAGTATTAATGTCTTGCACATTTTAGAATTATGAATTTTTAGTTAATATTTAATTAAAAACTGCTCATTCTAATTTTGTGAACGAGAGCCATGTGATTCTCGTTCACAAAATATTATCAGGTTTTAGTTAACGTTCTACAAACCAGTTTATACACAAGCTATTGCTTTCTAAGACCATAGAGGAATAGTTAAAGCTTCGTCTATGCTACATCGTAGAGTAGAATTCCGAATTTTAATCACGCGGATTTTATTTGTGCGGTTTTCATAAAAAATTCGCGAATTTATTATATATACTACTTGGTGCACGCAACTTCGTTGCGTAAAAATATGGATATTACGCGGGAACAGTACGTTTTCCCGGGATAAAAACTATCCTATATGTTGCCCACACCTAATAGCTTAAAAAGATTTAAACAAAGAAAATATTCAAATCCGTGCAGTCGTTTCTGAGATTTAGTGTGTACAAACAAACAAACAACTTTTTTTTATCGATTTTTGTGTTCTATTACTGTTGCTTAGCATCGTCGCATTAATTATTTCGTAAAAATATTAAATGTACAGACACTCCAATTTTACTATTTTATTATATGTATATAGATACCTAATTCAATGTATTATAGATATAAAAGAAAAAAACACGCAGACAGAACCTCACAACCAAACAACAACACACGCTCGTAATTCTTTCATGGAGAAAAATCGCTGACGAAACCGCAGAGCGGAGTTTTCTTACGTAAAAAAAGCACCAAAACGAACTAAACAAATAGAATTAATAAAGCTGAACTCAAATTTCACGAGCAAAATACAGTAGGAGATTCAAAATAGCCAGGCTCGAATTAATTTGGTCTACTTAATTTTCTTTCTCCTCGAGCGACGGATAGTTATTGAATTAGTCAACTACCCTCAAGCGAAGTAGGTTAAACTCGACATCAAGTGGAGTCAAACAGACACTCGGCCAATAAAGCTTAGTGTACACTAACTTCACTAAGTAAAATAAATCTTGTCTGCAAGGAGATGGTCGAGTTGTCGGAATCGGAAATTGTTCCGTGATACCTGGCATACCCGCGTAAATATTGCCTTAAAAGGTTGTTTAATATCTGGCAGATATTAAATAACCTTTACCTGGGAAATATTCACTGCAAAATTGTTTTATTAATGCGTAACAACAGCATCGTTATATATCAAAGACCCGAGTAGGCTGCGCAATATTAAGGGCGTGTTTCACCGCTTACAGATAGTCCATTTATTTGACAGATACAATTTTATTTGACAGATTTTGTATGGAGAAGTTGTCAAAAAGTTGTAGATAACCTAACAGAAACTTTAACAGGAAGCGATTAAATAGGCCCTTAGACTACTCATCGACACTGCAGATGTATATCACTTTTCATCCCACAGTAACAATGATATAAATAAAGATAATTTAACGATGATTGAACTTCAATTTAATGAATATTGAATTTTATAATAAGCAGATATAATGTACGAGGCGTATTATATCAAAACCCTAATTTACTAGTTTTATGAAAGCTGTTTCTCATCCATTTCGGAGGACTGCAATAAAATACCTAAAAAAATATCCCAGCCGTATAACCATGTCACTTTTTTGGAAACATTTTTAATCCTCTCATATTAGTAACTAATGAATGATCTAAACTAACTCTTCGAACCAAGAACTCTACTCTCAAACGGAAAATTCAAAGCTTCGGACTTAATAGAATGCTGCCGTCCTCCTCAGACAACGACGTTTGACGCTTGTTAGAGAAGGAAGCTACGTTCATTCATTGGCCCGAGTGAGAGTGCCGGGGAATATCCGTCCGACTTTATCTAAAGAGCTCAAAAATTAATAATTCTATGTTAAAATAATGATTCTACGTTAAAATTATATAATACAAAATCATTAGAGCAAGTCTAATAGTCCTAAAAAGTATTTTTAAGACTATTAGTAAAAAGTTAATTACTTTACAAGTAAAAAGTTAATTAGCAAAGAAACTTGTTACACGCAAACTTTTAACTTCAAAACACAATTTTCCTTGAGGAAATCTTAAAAAGTTACCAATCTCGTTTCTTTCCACGTTCGGTTGGGAGATTCTCCTTGGAACTTGGCCTCTTTGTGCGACGCATGGCGGTAAAATCTTTGAATTACACACGAAAGCAATTTCTCGGTATATCAACGTGGCTACGGTCCCCTCGAATGAAAATAAAACTTACACGTTTATAGGAGAGAAGACACTGCTTTTTGTTGAAACATCTGAATCAAATAAATAAATTATAACATACTAGCTTACGACTGCGGCTTTGCTCGCGTGGAATTCGAAAGCAGCGTATATGAGAGGCTCATTTTGGCACATGATGTTTTTTCAAGCGAAACTTATGTTACTCATCCTTATAACAAACTCCGTGCCAAAAACCAAGTCAATTGATCTCTTTAACTAGGCCTAAAGGAGCTGACAAACAAAACTCCTTCTTATTAATAATAAGAAAAACTCCTGCAACTCCGTTGCGTCAAAATTCGTGTATCGTAAAGTAATTATACCTATTAGAGGTCGCCCTGCGTTAAAAATTCGACCATAAATGTTTGAATCCATCGTGTAGAGGAGCTATAAAAAACTATAATCTACTTTCTATTTAATCATACACTTAAAATTGGCATAAAGGTTTCGTTCGCAGGCTATTAAATTTTATTAAAAAAAATAACAGACTTCAACCATAATGGAGGTTCGACACGGCGGAAACAAACATCACGCAAAGATGCACTTTGATGCAATCCAAATTGCACCCTCAGTTCATGGCGGACGATTGAAAATAGCTATACTCGATGACTCGATAACATTAATATCTAACATAATAATAATAATAACCATTTACATCATTTATATATAAAACGCACCTTCAGTTCATGGCGTAAGATTGAAAATTCATTGCATAATCACCTTTGCGGAATGTTTGTTCCCACCGTGTAGAACGCCCTTGAACAAAAAAGTATTCATGTATGATTATCGTGTCATATTTAAATATTGTAGTGTGTGTAGCGTTTTAGTTATTAAAAATATGAAATATTAAAGCATATTATTTTTACAAATTATTGGTAATCCAAGCTACTCCTCCATACCAATTATAACTGGGAGAAATTTCATGCTTTAACATGTACCCGTCTTTCGTAAAAAGGCGTACAAAGTTTTACGCTTGCGTTCTATACATCGATTTTTCTGGGGATAAAAAGTATCCTTTATCTTATACCAGTTAATCAAAGTATTTTCATACCATATTGCAACAAAGGTTCAGCTGTTTTGGCATGAAGAGGTAATAAATTGAAATTAAAAAGAAAATATTCGGTAATATTCATAGAATTTCTTCGTCGTCCGCCTTAAACCTAATTTCTTAATTAGTCTGACTAGCAATTGTCTTCAACTGTCGTCGGCATCCTCTATCCGGAGGGTTAATTGAATTTCTGACTATTGGAATTTTAAACTATTGTTTGCAAATAAGAATTTAAATATTTATGGAAGTCTAAGGGCCTGTTTCACCGCTTACTGATAAGTGTCGGATAGTCTTCTTTTGACAGATGTTGAATAAAGAAAATGTCAAAAAAAGTTGGATTGCCTATCAGTAAAACTTTATCAGTAAGTGGTGTAACAGGCCCTAAATTGTGTATTTTTTTTTGACTTACGCCTTTTTTCACCAATCCCCTAACTCCAACCTTACGGCCATTATGTGTCTTTACGTGTAGGACACAAGTGTAAGTGTCTCTTTTTCTTTCCTTGCTAGATTACGCTAACACACACTTTACTAATCTAACTGGATAATTAATTGGAATGGAAAAGCTTGAACGTCTACAAAATCTTTCGTTGAGGTTCATCTTTGGATTACGTAAATATGACCATATTATCGAATATCGTCTCAAGCTAAAATGGCTTCCAATCCGTCATCGTTGCGATTTTCGTATTCTTCCTCTACTCTTTCGTATCTTATTTGACTCATATTATCCTAGTTACTTAAAAAAGCAGTTTTGCATTTCACAATAATTAACGTTAATATGATGTATGTCTACTTATGAAATGCCGCTTCAGCTGCTGCAATCTTTTGTTGAAAGCAGCATGCAATCACATTACCACCTTCACTTGCAATTCTTACTGCAGTCCAATCCAAATCCGGTAGTTGACGCTGCAAAATTAAGATTTTAATGTTTGCCAGAAGGATAAAAGACAGTCGGGTAAAAACGGGTTAGTGATCTCATGACTTCACTGTTCTTTGTCTGTCATTTGAAGAATTTATGTCTTTTGGGTTTTGGGTCAAGCGGCGGTAACGGACATTAAGCCATTGGCCTATCTAGACCCATTTTTCAGGGGGGTCTGAGCCCTTTAATATCTACACTATCTGTGACTGGCCAATAACATATAAATATTAGAAACTACATGACACCCGCAACTCCGTTGCGCCAAAATTCATTTGTCGCGCAAGAACCATATTTTTTTCCGGCATAAAAAGTATTTCCCAGATCCCCCTTCCTCTTCTCCCCCCTTTATACGTCTATGCATTAAGCCTCTGTAAAAAAGACCGCTACCGCCGAGATTAACTAAAAATACGATAATTATAATCGTTTTCAACTCTACTCAGAGACCATGTCAAAGTTTATTGTTATATTTTTTTTGTTTTTAGAAGAGTCTAGATTGCGTTTTATTTGCTACTGGATTTCTATAATAATTAAGTTTTAGATAACTGTAAAATAGGTACTTTTGTAAATAAAATTTATTAAAAGTAATCGAATCGAAATCGAAAGTAAAGAAAAACTTTCAATGGTTTTTACAATATTTTTACTCAGCTTAACAGACAATATTAATGATGGATTGACAAAATATAGACCTAAAAGGGTTCAAAGAGATAGGTATAATATAAGGTTGCTCAAGAAGAGAAAGTGTCTGATATATTTTACCGTCCCTTTCCAAGATAGGGGCACTGAAATAAATAACTTCAGAACATATTTCCTTCTAATATTTCTAACATAAACTATGCATGCGCTTGAAAAATGAGTACCATATTATCGTCATTTTTCTTGTTATGACTTAAAATAAGTAATTATGCCGTGAGAGACATGCTTCAGCATGAATGGGCTTGTTCGACCGGAGAGATAGAACGGCCTTACAGAAAACTGGCGTGAAACGGCGTTGCCCTGTGTTTCGTCCAGTAAGTAAGTTTACCGGTGGCCCAACATTCTTAATCCTCTTTACCTATCCCTATTCCCATTCCAAATTACTTACTACACTTGCGACCCTTTCGATGTTACGAGTGTCCATGAGCGGTGGCAGTTGCTTTTCATCAGGTAGGTAACCCGTGCTCGTTTACTCCCTAAATATAATTAACAAAAAGATAAAAATATTACTACTTTTATATGACTACAATGCATTAAATAACTTGTTTTACATTGTACTTTGTTATTAAATATGATTATTGCATTGCACTTGAAGTTCTAACTGAATACCGGCCAAGTGCGAGTTAGACTCGCGCACTCGCGTACAAGTGTACAGCAGAAAATTGAGAGAACCTTTTTGTTAGTTGAACAGTAACAACAACCGATATTGACATGCTAGCGATAGCGCGATGTAGAGGTACTAGTAGCGCCATCTAGTTTTAAAAAGGAAGAAACTGACATTAAACATGGTTTTGTATGAGAGGTCCCTTTAAACATTTAATTTATTTCGTTTTTAGTATTTGTTACTATAGCGACAACAGAAATACGTCATATTCTGTAAAATTTTAAACTCTCTAGCCCTAGCTTCATGAGATTCGAACAGACGGATAGACATCCAGACAGACAGATGGCCGCAATCAGGAAACTGGCTACAGGCAAACCCATCGTCCAATACCGGCACTCTTTTAGATAACCACACGGTTAATATATCAGTCAACCTACGCTCAGGGGCCCCAATCAGCGAGCCTCACCGCTGTCACTGCGGCGCCACAGTAGACCGCCAGGGTCATCACGGTCTGTCCTGCCACCGCAGCGCCGGCCGCCAGTCCTGCCACGCTTCCCTGAACGATGTGATCCGCAGGGCCCTTGCCACCGTCAACGTGCCGGCAACACTCGAGACGAACGGTATTGCACGTGATGACGGCAAAAAATATGACGCTCGTTCCGTGGAGCCGCGGAAGGCCTCTAGTTTGGGATGCCACTTGCGTAGATACGCTGGCGGCGTCGCACGTGTCGGCCACATCCAAAGCGGCAGAAGCAGCGGCCGTACAAGCAAAATCAAAAGAGAGGCGAAAATACGATCTCGGGAAGGACTACTATTTTTTGCCCTTTGGTGTGGAAACGCTGGGGCCGTGGGGCCCCGATGCCAAGCTCCTTTTGAGGGACATGTCTCAGAAATTGGTGGAGAAAACTAATGACCCTAGAACTGGCGCTTACCTCGGCTAACGTATTAGTTTTGCGATACAGCGAGGTAATGCCGCCAGTATCTTAGGGACATTGCCAGCAGCCTCCGATTTAGAGTTAGTTTTTTATCTTTAGTATAGTATATATTTTTTAAGTTTACAATTTATAATAGTTTATAGTTTGTAATAGTTTTTAATAATATTATAATTTGTATATTATTGTACCACTAAAAATGCTTCCGCTTTTGAGATAAAATCGCTAGTAAAACACTCAATGATAAAATTAAACAAAATAATTATTGTAATTTTAATTTGATTCAATCTCTTTATTTTGATGTTGTTATTATGGAGTTTTTTTTATTATTTTAATATAATTATTTCATGATATCCAGAATACCGTATGTATTTCGTTTTTTAAAGTAAGAAACCTGGAGCTGTGTTATTTTGATTATTATTTAAAAAAAATTGAAACCGACTTCCAAAGAAAAAAACAAAAACAATAAAAAAGAAACTAAAAGGTATTAAATAATACTTATTCTATAATAGTGTCTGTTTCAGAATTCGGTAACGCATCAGCCTATTTCCGTACACAACCTTCATTATTTTAAAGTCGGTGCCAGCTTACATGTCATGATTTGTCTAGATTTAAATTTTTGACTGGTATATAACACATAGAAAAAAAAACTTAACGAATACAACTTATACGACCAACTGTATTTAAATTAAATGTAATTTTCAATCTCTTTTTAGCAAATCGTATCGACTGTCGGTGCGATGAATCGTGTCTGTGTCGTAGACTGTAAAGGCTCGTATTTATGATGCAGTACACTTGCACATGGCGTCGACCACGGGCTCGTGATAAATAGCGAAATTACCAGCGACACCTCCTGCCCCGTTCGCAACAAGCTAGCTGCATTGTTCTTATTTTATACACGTATGCAATGGATTTTTCTATTTGGATCACTAAAAATGTATACATCATTTGATGTATACATTTTTTAATGGTTCTTTGATTACCAATTTGAGGTGGTGCAGGCACTTTTTTTTCGAAGAAAAATATTTTTCCTATCATTTTAAGTTTCACATGTAAATAAGTTTTTAAACGTAATTTGCTGATAATGTTAACAATTTCCTTTAAGTACCTTAAGGTCTGCCTTTATTACAATAATATATCTTAATTAATATATATTCCTGCATTTTAATTATATGTATATATCATGTGTGTATCATGTCTCACAATTTGCATTTTCATTATCATATTTTGTAATTGTTTTGTACTCAAGAAGAGAACAAAACAATTACAAAATATGATCACTGCTTTTACTACAAATTACAAAATTAAAATCATAATAAACAAAACATATTAATACAAAATGGATTAACATGGTTTAATATAACAAGATTTGGTACGTATCTTAGTACGGAATGTACGAACATAATAATTGTGTAATTATTAATTAAAACTGTAAAATAATTAAAACCACTGACCACTATTATATACGCTGGACTGACCATACATAGAATATGATTAAACAAAAAGGTTATAACGCTACATGAATACATTATGTGATGTTAAAATTGGCCCCAGCTCAGCTAAACGTAGCAAGTAAGCCTACTGCACTGATATTCTGCAGGGGCCAAAGAGTCACTTCACGTTACCTTAGCTACTACAATACTCAAATAATAATAATAATAATACTGAACACAAGGAAAAGAAAAAACAAAAGAATACAAATTATCATGTGGACTCTTGCACGATGATCGTGCCGCATAACGATCAACGAACATCGACAATCATGTAGATCCTGCGTTTACACATCTTACACGAATTTCATTTATATACGAATAAAATATATCTTGATTGCATTTTGCAATTTACCTTATCGACTATAATACGTTTGATCTGTACTTTCGAACTAAAACTTAGCAATCTAAAACGTGATCTTAGCAAATGAGTAGAATTCGGGTCGGCCAAAGCCTAGGATTAGACCGATTAATTTCCTGACCGCGGTCTCGGACACACCTGCCTCTGTTGATGTTATATGTCACTACGGTAAGGGCACGTCCAGATTATACTCCAAGAGCCAGTGGCAGACTTTCGTCGTTGCATAAAAGCTGGATTTGAGATTAACTCTTTATGGAATATCAGTGAGGTCTTCAAAATCAAACACAGTTTAAAGTACAGCGTAGCTAACATAAGTTGCACCCAGCGTAAATAGAAAAATTACTATGATGTTAATCTTGTAGACAAGGTTTGAGGTTCAAATTGGATTAGTATAATTGGATTTCATAATCATTAATATGAAAACCTAACACTCTCATCTTAGAAAAACTTATTATTTTGAAATACTCGTGTTTTTACTAATAAGTCGTCCATAGCCTAGTGGGTAAGACTTCTTCTTCTTCGAGAGCACCTGGAAGGGTGCAGGTTCCCTGGTGGAGGCGTGTAGCAATGAGACATTTTTCGATCTTAAGTACATAATAATAATGTTCATTGCCGTGGTAGAGCCACGTTTCGGAACGAGTGGACCGACTCGACAGGAGTTATGCCACAGCCTTACAGTAAACTGGCGTGAAATAGCGTTGTGCTGTGTTTCGTTTAGTGAGTGAGTTTACCGGAGGCCCGACTTCCCTTATCTCCCTACACCTATTCTCATTCCCCATTCCATCATAAAGGCCGGCAACGTACTTGACACTCTTCACATGTCACGAGTGTCCATGGCCGACGGCAGTTGCTTTCCATCAGGTAACCCGTCTGCCCGCTTGTCCCCTAAATATCATTAAAAAAAATGTTATATCTATCGAAGTCTAACCCAGTCAAGACTACAATATGTCTAAAATTCTGGTTTAAAAAGAGATTACAATGTGTCTAAAATTCTGTTCTAAATAGATTGAATGTAAAGTTTATGTAGTAAGAAAGTTATTATACCATTAATTTGTCTCGGGGGTTTACCGAGCTTATACAGGAAGGTCATCAAGACGGCACAGATTATCCTAGCTTAGTAGAAAACACAACGTTGGGAATTACCAAGTTTATTTTATTTAGTACAAACAAATGCACTTCTACATTTGATAAAATAAAAATGAAGATGTGAATGATGTCGCTATGTGACAAATTTTAAAAAGTATGAAAGTATTTGGCCTTAGAAAAAAGGTTTTAAACCAGTAAATTTTACATTGTAAGTAGCGCCAGATCTGCCGTCGAAAAAGGGCGCATTTAAAATTATAAAGTAAACTAGGACCGGCATGTAATTTTGTAAGTGTCCTTTAAATAAAATCGATTAAAATAAAGTAAACTAGTGTGTTCATGTTTTTCTGCTGATTCTAAATCATTATGTAACTTAATTTGAAATACATGGGCCCTTTTTCGTTATAGCGTCTGAAATGATAAAATAGGTAAGTTATTCAAATTACCCCACCTCATACACTATTACGTTTTTAAATATATTCACTTTTATAACGTCACCGAAGAAGTATTTTTTTATCTATTTTAAGACCTTTTCCCCTTTCATTTGCAAGCGTCTTCAGTAAATTCCACCCAGATCAATTTACTGGAGTCAATGAGTTTGGAAGATTGTATGAAATTTTCCACTTTTGCCTTCACCTTTCCCTGTAGCGATTTCGATCTGGACATAATCCAAGCAAAGTCTGAAAAAAATAATAACGAAAGAAATATAAATTGTCATCTGTAAAATTTAGATGGTACGTGATGTTTTTTTTTAATTTTTGGGTTAAAAACGAGACATATTACTAAGACTTGAATGTCTATCTGTACGTCTGTACGGCTGTCTGTCTCCAGGCTGTATCTCAAAAACGGTTAGAGTTAGAGTTTAAATCTTTACAACTACATAATAAATACTAAAAAACAAAATAAATTAAATATTTAAAAGGGCTTTAATACGACAGATAAATTTTTGCTATTTCCTTCCTTGATAATATATTGATAAATTCGACATGCTGTTTATCGGTAGCGTAGCCCAGTGGCCCATCTTCTTTTTTTTCTGTCCTGACTTTTTTTATAAAACTAAAAGTTTTTATAAATTTAAAACTTTCACGAATACGTTTTTCCAATTTTTGCTCTGTACTGGTACGGAACCCTTCGTGCGCTAGTCCAACTGCACTTGGCCGGTTTTTAAGTTATTGAGAAAGGCTATGAAGAAAACTAACCGTGACGCATGTCTTGAGCCGGGTCGTACTTGCACTCGTAACCAATGCTGTAGTTGTCGTAGTCGATGTCCAGAATGTACACAGGAACAATATTTCCACCCTCTGAACCTATTGACAACTCATAAACTTAAAAATCTTGTAAAGTGTTGGTTTATCATAAGATATTTTAGTAATGAGGGTAAACATAACATTACAAGTGATTTATCTACACATGCTGCTTAAAAATAAATTGTGTGTTGTAATTGAGTATAATTAGTGAGCATAGTAGAAAACGCTAGGTTGAATTCATAATCGTATGTGCCTCATATTTTTATTTAAAAGTAGAATTTTTTTAATATACCAGAGGTCGCTTGTGGCCGGAAATGAAACAAAAATATTTAAATCCATCTAGTAGGGGAGCTATACAAAATATAATCTAATCTCAATTTAATCACAGACTTCAATTTGTATGATGTCAAAATATTGTAATATGCGTGTTGTAGCATGCGTCTTGCGTAAAAAGGTACAATTTTTATCGATAATAAGCAGCTACACTTTCAACACAGTTCAACATGTAGATCAAGTTTTAAGCTTACTATAACTACCATATTTTACTATAACTACGGGAAATTAATTCATATGAGAAGACAATCAAATAGGTTTCGTAGGCAGACGGCAGATCTACGTACTTTTGTTGCTTTTTATCAAACCCCACCCATGGAATAACTACGCTGACTTTTATTTGATATAACCTGACCCATGTCATTTAGTCGAAATATATGTAAATTCCATGTAAGTCGTGATCTGCTGGCTGGGTTTGTGACCAACTTAATTATATGCGCAATCTGGCTCTGTTTCAACTTCCCTGAATGTACTTACCCTTGTAAGCAGTAGATATATAATTCAAGAATCCAGTGTTGCCAGCTTCAGGGGCCAGCTCGATCCGACCATCATAATACGTTTGAGAATGGTCCACTACATCAGTGAGTCTAAATTTATAATTACTTCCTTCGGGGTTGAATACCTTCGACACACAATTTCCTCGATTTTCCCAGTCATTAGGGTACCTCGCTATTTCGAACCATTTTCCGGAAGCGTACTGCAATGAATTTGTCCTTTATTATTTAGAGGAACATTTAATGCCCCTTTTCACATATAGTTATGTATATGAACAAACTATAGAGCTTTCACAAGGGCTTGCAGGCGACCGTGCAGCGGCCGTGTGTCATCCGTGCCTACAGACGTTAAGCGCGGCGAGCGTCCGACTGTAATGTATGGACTTATATAGACGCACACACATGATTTGAGCGCAGCTCGGCCTGGCGACCGTGCGGAGAACGTATGCGTATGAAATGGGAAAATAACAAGCTACAAATATTACAAGGTCCTCAAAAATGGGCAGGCTAGAACCCGGTCTAATGCATCTGCTGGACTTATCCCGTGCCATATCCTATGTGACCTGCAAGGTGTCACGTTTAACTGCCTCGTCCTTAGGGCCTTCACTGCGTCTAGCGGGCGAAGCACTTGCAGTATTCTAATGTCTTTATTATTTTCAGTAACGCTGATGTATGTGTTACTTATAACCAACCTATGGTTATAATGCATGCCGTGAACGAACACCCGTGTCGAGTGCTCACTAAGTGAGTGAATGCCCAGACGTTGACATTTGGTACTACGGAAAACGGCGAATCTACGATGGATCCGTCATACTTTGTGAAATTTGATACAATTAGAACAATGGTTCTTAACCTTCCAGATCTGATATACCATTTGACAAAATTATGGCAACGCCACGGACCAAGTTGTTGTTTTCAAGCTACTTTTTGTATTTCAATACCTTCTTCTTTAAGTTTATTAGGTACCTCAAAAATATCGTGCTGGGCCGCCCGACGAGCGACGACGCTTTCAAATAAGATTGTGTGTCTCAGTTACTTATTTATTGGCATGGTTTGCAATTGGTACACTTGAGATGCTTTCGAGGACCACTAGTTATCCGCTGAGGTTAAGAAACATTGCTGATAAGAAGATATGTGAAAATGAAGTGGTAGTATTTGGCATTAAAAAATATTGATTGGATTGTTTCGATTGACATATATTGTTGAATAAATTGGTACATACCGCCGTAATGTTAAAATTATCGACACCGTTAACGCGAGGACAAGGCCCCTTTATAAAAATGGTCGCTGACACTGTTGAAATATAAGCTAGCACAACTATAGGAAACATTTTCACACCAATAGGAATGAAATAAAATTAAGGACAACGTAACACAACAACATTATATATATTAGGTTAATTGTTACGCTCTATGATTTTTCCCAAGCAAAAAGCTTAAATAAATGTATTAAATTAATCGTAATAAGCAATCTAAATATATATTACATTCATTCATAATACATGATTTGCGTTTTTAAAACAACTCGAAACCCCCAAAATCGTATCTATGTACAGGGAGTAACAAAATTAAGTGATAAGTGCTATAGAGTACACTGTGAAAGTAGCAGCGCTGAAAGGGTAAAAAGAAAAACAAAGCAACAAAGAAGTTACAAAGTATTAAATAATATTTATACTTTAATGAGTGCATGTTTTAGAATTCGGTGAGGCATCAGCCTATTTCCGTACACAATCTTCATTATTTTAAAGTCGGTACCAGTCAATTATTATTATTTTTAATAAAAAATTAAAACCGACTTCCAAAGAAAAAAACAAAAATATATGGCCAGGATATGGCCTATAGACAACTCAAATAAATCATAATAAAAAAAAACCTCCAGCGAAAATCATTAACTTACCATTATCATCCGGTTAACTTTTTTACATAATTAATTATTATTAATAACACTAATATAGCCTTACGCAAGCAAGTTCACGGTTTCCTTAATTATTTACCGACTTTCAAACGAGGAGGTTATATGTTCGGCTGTGGATATATTTTTTGTATGTTCAAAGATTACTCCGCCGCTAGTTAACCGATTCTCAATTTTTTTTTGTTGTTTAGGATATTACTCCAATTTAGTCTCATTTTCCCAAACGTGGTGACCTGATGATGGCATCCATGTCGAGGGAACTCCTCTAAATTTGTAAGGAACCATATAGTGATTTTGTTTTTCATAGAAGCGACCCTGGTATATGTTACCAAAAAGTAAGGTTTGGTACCAAGGTATACCATGGGTCCGAAGGAACTAGGAGAGGAGAAACTTGCAGATACGTCTTTGTGGTTTTCGGCGTTGTTTTAAGAACTGCAAAAATTTTGGTTTCCGTAGAAACGTTCCAGGTATATGTTACCAAAAAAAATATAATAATAAAAAAGAAGCTAAAAAGTAACAAATAAAATTTATTCTTTAATAGTGCCTGTTTCAGAATTCAGTGAGGCATCAGCCAAATATTATTTAATACTTTTTAGTTTCTTTTGTACTATTTTAGTTTTTTCCTTTGGAAGTCGGTTTTAATTTTTTGTTATTT
>JAOTAV010050279.1:0-16336 GCA_026546445.1 Cyclargus thomasi
TGTTAGTGACATTAGGGAACGTCAAACTTCACGTATTTAGTGTCACGTGACTGCTGACTGGCTGGAACTTGGCTGGGTATAGAGGTCATAATAACCCCCCAGTATTCATGAAAAGTGTAAATTGCTCACTGTAAATCATGTTGTATATTATATGCCTGCCGTGAAGGTCTATAGTTATTATTATTATTATTACCATCAGTAAACTTTACAAGCAAATACCAATAAAGCAAATTGCTTCCAATTGTCGCAGTTCGGTTCTCATTAACCCGGTCTATTAGTTTAACATTTAAACCTTTTAATCGGAGTTATGACAATCGGCTTGACCTTGGAACTGTCAATGATTTGTTGACCTCATCTATATATAGTTCTTTTTCTGTGATCTCACCAGTAGAAGCGGAATCAGAACTTTATCGTGGAAGGTGCTCATGTTAGTTTCTTACTCTTGGGTAATGTTGGTCCTTCCTTGATAGCGAAGCAACCTAATGACTTGATTTTAGACATAGACTTAGCTAAAAGGATTGTCCCACCACACATTCCTACGACTGCAACTACAGTGTCGCCAGGATCAACCGTGGTAACCAACCACAAAAACTCTTTCAGGAATGCCCGAAGAAGCTTAATCTGTCTTGAGACCCGCAGCGAAATTAATCAGAAGAAAAATAGGAGAAGGTGATATCCAAGTGAATGGTTGGAGAGTAACATATGTTACTTTTGGTATTTGATAATATAAAATAATCCATGGACGTTTCAGACCACGTCAGTCTGACCCCGTGCTAAGTACCTCAAGGACTTGTGTACCCGTAACACGAGTCCTTGAGTTTTTATGAAATGAAACTTAATATTTCGTACACATCCATGACCCATGAACATTGCAAAACTTCGTTCCGTCGGCGGGATCCGAACCCTTGAGCTACCAACGCGCTCAATGACTGCGCCACAGAGGACGTTTGATAAACATTATGTTCCGAAAGGAGGCGTACAGGATTCGTATTACGCTATTATTGAATTCCACACGAGCAAGCCGCGGGCAAACTCGCGGGCAAAGCTAGTACAAACACACACACACACACGGGATCTCCATGCATCATGTTTGATTTACCGAGTGCACGTCTCGGGGCAATGACCTGTTATCGGTCACGAACCCGCCTAGGTAGCTGATTTGCAGCATTGTCCATCTTGTGGGAGATAATATTGCTTCATACCGGTCAACGTTAATACTTTTTTAACGGAAGAAGCATGTTTTTTGTATGATGTTTAGGGGCAAGCGAGCAGACGGGTTAACTGATGGAAAGCAACTGCCATCGCCCATGGACATTCGCGACATCCGAAGAATCGCGTGCGTTGCCGATCTTTATGAGGGAATAGGGATAGGTAATTAGGGAAGTTGGGCCACTAGTTAACTCACTCACTGAACGAAACACAGCACAACGCCGTTTCAAGCTAGTTTTCTGTGAGGCCGTGGTATCACTTCGGTCGAGCCGGCCCATTCGTGCCGAAGCACGGCTCTCCCACGGCAATGAGCATCCGTATTATGTACTTGAGATCGGAAAATGCCTCTTTGGGACACGCCTCCACCGGGGCTTGAACCTGCACCCTCTCGAGTGTGAACCAAAGGTCTTACCCATTAGCCTAATGGCTACGGACGTTCTAAAATGTGGTTATGTTCGTATATTTCTTCACGACTAGAGTACTAGCGTCTAAACGGCCGGAGTGGTATGAGTGACTAATAATGAGTGAATAAGAGGGCAAACGGGTTGCCTGATGAAAAGCAACTACCGTCGCGAACATCATAAAAGTTGCAGTTGCGTTGCTGCTTGCTGGAATTTTTTAATTTTGCCAGTAATTGTCAAGCCTGTGTACTAGTACTCTTTATTACGAATTTATTTTAATGACTTTATAATCTTTAGACATACTTTTAACACCCAAATCAGGAGCGAGCATCGAACCCAGGATACAAACATTCTTATCAGAGAAATTCTCGATAAAACAAGCCCAAGTTTATCTAACCAGGACCTAGTTTCTAGAATTTTCTCGAGACCTAAGCAAACTGACAGAGCAAATGAGATTGCACTGATAACATTCTGTGAAGTGTGACTCAATTTCCTTTGTAACCGATTTCCAAAGAGAAGGGTTATATATTTTTTTTAATAATTTTTGATTCCTTTTCTCTTGGAGTCTTGGAGATTATGCAATATGCGCCCTCCGAAGAAAAGATGATCTCTCAATCCTTTGTGGTAAGTTTTGTTTAAATGATCCCTATTCTAATAAGGAAATCGAATCAGGTTATAACAAAACTTCATGAAAACAATACAGTTTTAGTTATGTTAACCAATCTTCAAGAAAAACTTTACTGGCTTATATACGAGAATTCGTAAACAATTAAAAGTTCGTTAGAAAAGCAATAAGAACATTGCTGTGTTCATAATCTCTATATTGTCGGCATAAGGTTCCTGTTAAATATCTAACGCCGTTTGTCCACCGTACGTCGTCACCGTCAACGATTATGTCGGCCCGAGAAAATGCCACTTTACGATCTAGGCTATAGATTTCATTTTCTCCAGCGTCCACGTGGTCGCCGGCACTGTAGTATTTTGTTTTTGTTGGTCCAAAACAATCACGTTGACGGCGTTTTATTATTTTTTTTTTAATAAAAATAAGGGAGCAAACGGGTTACCTGATGGAAAGCAACTACCGCCGCCCATAGACACTAACAACATCAGGGTTGCATGTGCGTTGCCGGCCTTTTAAGAGGGAATACGCTCTCTTCTTGAAGGTTTGTAGGTCGTAGCGGTCCGGAAATACTGCTGATGATAGTTTATTCCAGAGCTTTACTTTGCGACGCAGAAAATCACGCGAAAATCATACTGTGGAAGACTGCCATTCATCAAGACGATATGGGTGGTAAAACTTCCGCGATGGCGAAAAGTTACAGGTGGAATGATTCCGAACAATTCCTCTGAGCAGTCCCCGTGGCGTGGTATGGACAAACGTCCTAAGTCCCACGCAAGCTTGCGGGGGCGACACTTAAACTCTTCAACAACATATGACCATATTAGGTTTAAAGGTTATCCAACAAAAATGCGGCCGGTCAGGTTCTTAAGTCTCAACTAATGTTGGCCCTCTGACCTTTGAAGGTATGTTTAGCGATTTCGTTATTAATTATTTGTGTCTGTACATTGTATATGGAATAGAACATGATATATTTGCCATCTAAGGGAATTTAACGCTGGCTTTGTCTTACAATTTCATACAAAATGGATGTAATAGATTTTTTATTTTTTTTATTTTTTAAAACGAGATAGCGAGAAATAGAAGTAGTCATAGGCTCTTTTAAAAGGTCCCTTTTCTTCTACAATGGTTTACCTAAAATTAGTGACACCGTTTTTTGATTTAGGACTAAAGCTATGGTCAGTGGGGTAACTACATGGTGGCAAGCGGTTAAAATGCCACGGGCCCCCAGCCGGAAGGGCCCCCGATCAGCCCCCCTAGACAAGTGGCAAACGATTATTTTTTACGATAATTGGTTAGCATGTTCTTGTTAGAGATCGACATAGTGAAACGAATTTGCCACCGGCCTCGGACGGTATAGTTACGCCCCTGGCTATGATATTATTATTAAGTCATTCAACATATAAAATGAGAAATACATATAATATACTACTAGCTGACCCGACAAACGTTGTTTAAATTAGGGTTGTACTACCTCTAAACTAAAAAAATAGATGTTGGCCGATTCTTATAGATAAGGATAAGCACAAATTTCATCAAAATCGGTCAAGCCGTTTCGGAGGAGTATGGCAACGAAAACTGTGACACGAGAATTTTATGTATTAGATGACACATCATCAAAAAACCACCATTAAAGTACTTTATCTAAGGTCACGCGTTTTAGCCGAAAAATATAAACATGTTCCCCCTTACTGAAATTCGGTTAAAAATATATCTATTGTATAACATAAACGAAAAGCTATAACATAATTTTGAAAATATTATTTTTAATCAAGGTTGTCTCCAACACAGACAATAAGAAGTATTTCTAATTGGTATATCCTAAGATGATCTTAAATCTATTGAGTTGCGCATAACTCTCAACTCTTTCAACTTTTAAAAGCATCCATAGCCTAAAGGGTAAGACCTTTGGTTCGCACTTAAGAGGGTGCAGGTTCAAACCCCGGTTGAGGTGTGTACCAACGAGACATTTTCCGATCTCAAATACACAATATGGATGCTCATTGGCGTGAGAGAACCATGCAAAAACAAAATCAAAATCAATTTTTTTTTATTCAAAATCAGTACTTAAAGTACACTTTCTGAACGTCGAGACTACGGCGCCTACCACCGGTTCGGGAAATAACCCGGCGAGATGAACCGGCGTAAGAAACTCGCACGGGACCACCTATTACCAAAAGATGGAAAATAACAATATTATGTCTTAAAACTAATTTGATAAACAGTTATTGTTTTAAATACATAACTATTGTAAGTCAAGGTTTTAAATATTAAACAGAAGCAGCCTGGCAAGGAGCCATTCTACTCCCAGGATGTGCTGTCGTTAATAAAATCATTACCTATATAGTAAGCTTTAGCACACAAACGTTCTTTTACGACTTATTTATAGAAAGATTTTGAACGTTTTCTGGGATTTTATTGTAAAGGCGTATACATTGACCCTTAAAAAATTTACTTACTTTACTAAGCCTGATAACCGGTAAATCTAACTTGTGCTTATTTCTAGTGTTTCTACTGTGAATATTATTTTTAGATTTCAATTTACTTAAATTCTTTTTAACGCTGTACGTTAAAAAGAATTTAAGTAAATTGTATTGTTTAAGTACATTATCTAAAATGTATTGACAAGCAACAGTTAGAATACCTATGCTTCGGCACGAATGGGCCGGCTCGACCGGATGATGATACCGCGACCTCACAGAAAACTGGCGTAAAACGGCGTCGTGCCGTGTTTCGTTCAGTAAGCGAGTTTACCCGTGGCCCAACTTCCCTAATCCCCCTATCCATATTCCCTCATAGAGGCCGGCAACGCACTTAGGACTCTTCGGATGTCACGACACTCGTGGGCGACGGCAGTAGCTTTCCATCAGGTAACCTGTCTGCTCGTTTGCCCTCTAAATATCATAAAAAACTTTTTTAGCGCACCTAAGCTAAACTGGAAGATCTTAATTTACATAATGAAGTGTATAATGATGATGATCTCGGCGACATAATAACAACGTGAGAGTTACTCCGCACAATTTTCTCCGATCTATATCAGAACTTAAGCGTTCGCACGAGCGCTCGTTATCTTTTATTACTGCTTTAGTATCAGCTGGAGTAGTTTTTATTGTCTCTATGTCACCGCGTGATAAACACACGGACCAAAATCATATGCCTGCACTTCGCTCGCGTGGTAATCTGAAAGTCGCGTAAAAATCCGAACTTTTCGAGAAGATGATGTTTTTTAAGACAAAAAATAGCATAATCTATTCTCTATCTTTTTGACTACCTCGCCTACGTCAAAAATCAAGTCGATTGGTTGATGCGTTAATAAAGACAGACGGACTTAACGATTTAGTTTTTTAACCGAAAAGTAGAATGGTAATCCGTGTTTTTTAAATGCTGCCCAAAAAAACACGCCACATGTTATAGTCTGATAAATACAAGGTTTATTTTGCATCTTATTAAAATAGCTTGATGATGCAACCGTCATATGATATTATAACAAAAATGTTATTATATAATTAAAAACGTAAACTATACTAGTCATAAACACTCAGGAAATGCAGTAATATTACATAATTTTGCAAATTGGTTTGCCATTTGCCACCTCTGGGTTTGAAAATTAACTGTATCTAGTCTGATCCCTAATTACCAACTATATGTCCCAAGTTATTCATTACCCTGAAGACAAGGCCTGGATAGATAAATGAATGGATAGATGCAAGGATGTCGACGATTCTGCTTGGGTCTCAGAAGAACATTTTCGAATTTCCCCATTCATAACCTTCATTCACTCTGTAAACCACAGACCATATTATTATTTTTTTGCATAGGAGGACAAACACGGGCGACAAGCGTACGTATCATCTGATGGAGACTTTAAGCCATAAACACTAACCCTTAACTTGTAATTTGTTTTAATGACTTACTAGAGGTCGTCCTGTGGTCATCCATACACATTTATGAATCCCATCACGGATTTTAATTTCGCATAAAGGTCTCGTTACCATTAAATTTAAAATACTATTTCTAGTCCACGCTCCTCCATATCAACTATAACTGGGCAACATTTCATGCTTTTACATCTACGCGTCTTTCGTAAAAAACAAAGTTTTCCGCTCGCGTTTTTATATATAGATTGAGCGGCTCATGCTTAACATGCTTTCACGATGTTCTTCATCTCTAACCAGAGATTATCCGTTCATTCCCTTCAAGCTGCACTGCTTCTGACTTGTTGAGACCTATTCAACAGTTCATGCTTAACAATCTTCTACGTCGATCTCTAAAAGATGAGATTCTCTGTCCATTCTCTTCAGGCTGTAAAGCAATTATGCTTCATCCACCCCCTCCTCTAGTGACTTGTTTAGACGTGTTTAACTCATGCTTAACACGGTTCCACGTTACGTCAGAGCTTTTGTAATATACGTGTATGGGAATTAATGGGGTGAATCTGAGAAAACTGTCACGTATACGGAGAAAGTGCATTATGCTCGGGCTTGCCTCGCTCAGTCTGCTGCTTAGCATCGCGCTGATACGTCTATTGTTTTGTCTGGGTAAGTTATATTCTCTATTATCTTAGTACTCCATGTCTTCATTTATTTAAGTCAAAATTTTGTTCTAATAGAGTTTTGGGGGTCGATGTTAGTTCTTCGTGGTCGATGGGTTTATTGGCCCTTGAAAGCTGTTACATTTGGTGCTTACCTGTCAATAAGTAATTAGTAATGAGATTACTTGTATAGTCGTGGTTTGAAAAAGGATTGTTTTCTGATTGTCAGTTTATCGTAGTGTAACTATAAAAAACTGAGATATTTAGGCATTGTCATATTTAGGATTGTCATACTCAGGCCTTTAAACACCTAACCTTGTAACCTATTACAGACTTTAATGATTAATGTCGCTGTGTATTTAAGTATCCCAAATATTTGCTTAGATTCTAAACTCCGATATCACGAGAAATATCTCTATAAAATCGATAATGACCATTTCACCTCTCGCCAGATATATTATAGTATTCACGTATATTAGCCTTAATTTTTTAAATAGACTATCATAAATTATACAGAGTGGTAATTAGTGTAGCGTACACCGTGCTACACGTTATAATAGTCTGGCATCACGCAATACAAGTAAAAGTATTTAGACTACTTCAAAAAGTGGTTCCACCTTACATAATGTTACTTATGTCTACTATCTTATTACGGTCTTGTTTTTCTTCTTAGATTTTCTTTTCTTAAAGAGCTAAATGCACACTACTTACGTCATGTTTTCTTGTGATTTACTCTATTTTGGATTATTTTTTGTTAAACATTAGATCTTCTCTCGTTTATCACACATAACCATAATTACAATGCTTTTACTATTCACGTTTTTCATTATAATTTACCTTCTATAATTGTAGCGTTGGTTTCAGCTCTTGTTTGCAATAAATGGGATTATTATTATATCGTTGTTTAGACATTTATCGGACCTAACAAATTAATAATTTACAAGCGTTTAACTCATGTTCATTTGAATCCATGTAATTTGACGATTAAATTTCTCCCTTGTCTTGATAATTACTCTAACATCGATTTGATACGATGATATAATAGTTATGCAAATATTATCAAGCGTCTTCATCGTAACATCAGTTCCACTATTTACTTTCTCGTGGAAACTCAGTGAGACTTTGCTCTGTTCGCGGTAACTCGCGTTTCACGTTTTTAATTGTAATCACCTCGGCAAAGACGCGCGATTTAACAGCCAGTGTATTTTTTTTTTAATTTTTAGTTGTACTTTTTGAACTCTCTAAAAAGTGCAATGACGTGTGCTTAAATATCTTTTACTTCGATGATTTGTCTCTTTGATAAATTATCCACGTAAAAGATAAATTAGATAGTTATTTTAATAGCATATAGGTTACTACGAGATCGCGATTATCCGATCGTCTCTAAAATAGACGTGTGACAAGAGTGAACAGTGAACTAAGTCTAGTGGTTCTATATATAACTGCATACCGTACTGAAATTTAGACCACCAAACGGATTGAATGCTCTATTTTTAAATTGTGAGTGCAGCTGCCAGCGGGTTAAACTTTTTTCAGAGGTTTGATTCATATGCAGTCCGTGCCTTTCTTGCTGACATTAGAAAAACAAAATTCTATTTTAAATTATACTGGCAATTTGTCTACTATTGATTGTCGCGGAGACTTAAGATTAGAAGCTTGCCTCGTGTTAGAATGTCATTATTTAATACGCTTTTAAATTACAACGTTGAAAAGTATTTTGAATAAGGTTTTAATCCCAATTTCGAAGTTTCGAAGGGCATTTTGCTAAGCGACCAAAGATATGCCTCCTTTAACTCTCCACGACACACTACCTTTACTGACATTAAGAATACGTTCTATTTTTAAATTGTGGCGGCAATTTTTCTACTCGACTTCGTTTGACATTCTGTAAATAAATGTGAATGTTAATTATCTGCATCGCCTTGCTTTGGGAATGACAAATGGCTGTTTACGATTTTTATTGCTTTCGAGTCTTTTAAATTACGATAACGCGAGTGCAGACGGCGATTTATTTGAGCCAATAATTTGGTATTTAGCTTTATTGCGCGCGATATGTTCTCGAGCTGATGTTTTGACGTTACCTTTACGTTATGAATGTTCGTTTCCGCATTTGTTTCAGTGTATTTTGTCGGCATTTTGTAGGAATATGCTGCATTCAGTTATTATTTACGATTGAAATTTTAGTTTCTGTTTGGATTTCATGATTTCACGACGATAATAATTATTCATTATTAATAACGTCTTTAATTCATATCATACCAGGGTTTCTGCCAGAAGAAAAGGTTTCACCAGTGCTTTTGGCTACTTGTTTTTCATTGCGACATTACAAATACATTTTTGATCCCACGGGAGCATTCAATCGACATAAAAAGTATTATTTTATAAAATTCACCTAACACCATATCTGTATATTAAATTTCATCAAAATCCGACAGCATTTTTACAAACATCCAAATAAACAAACACTTCTCTTCCAGACGACAGACAGCGCGGACTTCCTCGCGACCCGGCCGCACACCGCGGCGGTGCTACCGGGCAAGCCCGCGGCGAACCCGCTGCAGTTCATCAAGGTCGGCCCCGCTGACCTGGGCACGAGGGCGCGGGAGCAGCTGCGCCGGGCCGAGCTAGCCAAGCGGACGGAGCCGGCGCGGATTGAGCGCCAGGAGGACTGGCAGTCGGTGAGTAAACCTTACTCTTTAGGGTTTCGTACCCAAAGTTTTATTGACTTAGATGACTGTCCGTCTGTCTGTCTCCAGGTGTCTCAAGAATGGTAATAGCCAGGGAGTTGAAATTTTCACAGAAAAAGCATTTCAGTTGCAGTTGCTATAGTAACAAATACTGGAACGAAATAAATGATCAAGAGGGGATCTCAAGTAGCCAACAAAACTTGAGACAGACAGACGGATAGACATCGCAGATACAGAAACTCAGAAACTTACCTACATCCATAAGATTAACCATTTTCACCTTGCAAATGGAAATGCTAGAGCTGAAGTCTAGGTAGAGTCTATCCATAAAGGTCGTCACACAAATTTGATGTATTCTAGACACCTTCCCCTCCTGTCACAGATGGTTCTCCGTCACTAGTGTGACGTCACGAATTTGCAATTTTATCATCTTGTTACAAATACGTGATTGTAGGGGGGAGAGGGGTATACTCCCCCTCTCTCCCCCTACAATCACGCCATGTCACACTTCGTCGACCACCTCCTCCGCTCCGTACCTCATCGGGTAGTCAATTTTATCCCTAAGAGATAATTCGCAAATGGCAATTAATTTACCTTAATAGTTACCTTCTATCATATCTTGGCTTCTGCGTCAAAGGAATCGGGCAATATAAATATTTTGTAAGCCGCTCCGATGCCGCCACCGGAAATAATTGACATTATAAAACATGGCGGCGCCCGCGCTTCCGGCGCACCGGAATGTTCTGTTTTTGCTGCGATCGTTAAAATTCTTTATGTTGACACGGTTTTTGTGGCGGCCGCCTTAAAAGGTATTTTAGCGAGCTTTTGTATCATCTTGTAGGATCCACTATAAAGAGCTTAACATATAAAGAGGGAGAGAAAGGGTCGAAGAAGTTGGGAGAAGGGGTTGGGGTCCTAAGACTGTTGTCACAATTTAATAAATATCCCGAAATTTATAACATTGAGATGGTTTCAGTTTTTATTTGTAAAACTACAAAGTTGTGATGTTACACTCAGTGGCTTTACCATGAGTTTGAAACTATAGTATTTGTTGATACTCGATAACGACCATGTAATTTTTTGTCAAGTATTTTTGGTTCCGCAAGTGACCGCTAGAGGCGCTGTAAAACTTTGCCATACCAAAAATTTACGTTGTCACTATGGAGTATCGACAAATACTATTCCTGCGAACTCATTGTTAAGCCACAGAATGGTCACATAACTGTGCCAAGAAGTGAATCCTAAAATTTGTGTAAAGTACTTTATGGATGGTGATGAGTCATTTAAATAAGCATAAAAATAAATGTAATGTACATCTTAATAGCACTTATTACTATGTACATTCTACACCGCTTTGTGTCGCTAACTACATAAAATTATAAATAATGCTATGTAGCACGTCTGCGCATAACGCAGAATAAAATGTCGGTACGACCTGCAAATAATTTAGTCAAAATTCGAAGAATCTCTGGCGATGATTGATAATATCAAAGGGTACATATTTCTGCTTGCTTGACTAATTAATAACCAAGTTCTGTCCGCTGTTAATGTCGACTACGAACCAGGAATCCGCAATTCCAGACAATCACTTACTGAATTTACTGCTGAGAGAACTGCCGACATTCTGTCACTCGAATTCCTCGAGGACGTTAAAAACTAGTATAAAATTCAATGAGGTCTGTTTTTATCCATTATCCACCATTATCGAGATTGCTGTCGTTAAAATGCCGGGGCATTACGCAAGGATTCTCATAGAAAATATATTTGTTGTCAGCCAGTGTTCGGTCTAAGTCGCTGGTTATTAGCTAGATTTCATCCGCCCTGCCCCTCTAGACGAGTGTGAAGCGATTAACGTTTGCGATAATTGCTTCGCTTGTTTTGTATGGGATTGACATATTCGAACTCGACTAGATCACGTGACTTTTTGTTCGGCTATGTCAATCCCGAACAAAAACACGCCAAGCGATTGTCGTAAGCGATACTCGTTTGACGCTTCGCCTAGGGGGGCTGTTGTGATAAAATTAAGGTTAAAATGTTCGTCTAGTTTTGGTAACACAACTGGACCGATTTTGCTGAAATTTTTGTGTGTTCAAAGGGACTTGAAAATGGTTTAGATTCACAAATTAGCCAGGCAACAGAAAGTCGATCTGGTTCATTAGTATATTAAATACTATTGACAGATCACCGACGTAGTACTGTCCTAGGGGGGGGGGTGTATTAGGTATGGCACGGTTTCATTGATCCTAGTTTAGTTGTTGTTGTAGTTTAGTTGACTGGATTTTAAACAGTAGGGAAAATTAGTAATAAAATATGGTATATTCTTCGTGTTTCTTTACACGAAAAATACACCAGTTTTATTGCCTATGCAGCGTCGACTGCACATGTCGTTTTGTGTCGCTGCTACTACAAAGTTTTACATCCAACGAAAGTAGCCAGTCTGCGCTGCTAAAAAATAAAGGTCCATGTCAAAATCTAACGAAACAAAACTGCCATTTTAAACTGGTAACCTGTACCGACACATTTATTTATCCGCAGCGAAGGAAAAAATAGGCACGCGATGGTATCATTACTCATTCGACTTCGATAACGAACCATATGGAGTTGTAATAAAGGTCGCGAGAATCGTCAATACCTGTCACTATCAGGAAACGCCGACACTTAAAATAAAAGCGAACATACTCGACTACTCGTGTAATAAGTAGAGATTTAATTGTAGTCACCTTGAGGGTTCCTTTGTGGAGGAGTCACCGGCGCAGAAGAAAACCGGACGCGCGACTTCGTGTCGGTGCTCGGTACCACGTTTATTATAAATGCCGCGATTTTTGTTAAACGGTTCGGTGCGGACGAGATGCTCGCGTTCATGATTTATATTGTATCTGGGCAAGTTGACATTTTCCGATCTCAAGTACATAATGCTCGTTGCCGAGCCATGCTTCGGCACGAATAGGCCGGCTCGACCGGAGTGAAACCACGGCCTCACATAAAACTGACGTGAAACGGCGTTCGGCTGTGTTTTGTTCAGTGAGCGAGTTTTCCGGTGGCCCAACTTATCCCTATTCCCTCATAGAGGCCGGCAACGCACTTGCGACTTTTCGGATGTCGCGAGTGTCCATGGGCGACGGCAGTTGCTTTCCATCAGGTAATTTGTCTGCTCGCTTGCCCTCTAAATATCATGAAAAAATGTAGGTTATCATAATTGACTAATTTTTTTTTTGATAGCAATATAGCTAGAATGATAATAAGCAATGTAAATTCAATTTTTGTGCATAAAAATTGAAGTAAAATTTTTTTTTCTTCCTTGTCCTTCCTCCACGCCCCAAAGAAGCTACCAATCAATTTCTTTTTTGGTAAAGGCGTAGTTGAAAAAATTTTAAGTAACATTATACTCTTGCTCTTGAAAGAACACCGTGTTCCAGAAGGAGGCTCACAAGAATATTTTTTTGGCATTGAACGCGAGCGAAACCTAGTTTAAAATCACAGCAAATTCTCGATTAACACATCCTTAATCAGTAACATTAAACGCTGATAATACTTCAAGTAATGCAATATGATTTCCACATAAGAAATAGCTGCAAATTACTAACAGACGTCGAGTGGATGAGATCATACGAGACAATGAAATTACTATATTTAGTGATCATACTTAGCGCATTCAGAAACTCTAGCGAGGGGACATCAATAAAGTACGCCACACAAATTTCATCATTTTAAGACCCCTTTCCGCCTAGTCAGTAGGTTAGCAGTTAAATTAAAAATAAGAATCATTTATTAATTTTTTTTCATAAACGATACTTACCTTCGTTAATAATGACAAAATAAAAAAAAAATTAACTTACAAGTAGAAAAAAACACATTCTGAAACAAATAATAAGTGTTAAGTAATCAACAAAAAGAAATAAAACTACATAGTATGATAGTGCGTTGCCATGAAGGAAAAGGTGGCCAGTCAGGTTGTGACATCTGGTCTTCCGTGATTCGGAACAGCGGCGGCGCGGCGGTCGCTGTCCTATCTAAATGTGACGCCCCCCTCCTTCGTGTGACGTCAAACTCCGGCTATTTCACATCTAAGTTGAAACTACCTTAACATTTCAAGATATTTTTTTAAATTTATAATGTGACAACACAAAACTTGGGGCCCTCCCCCCATCCCCTCGTCACGCCAAGTCACATTTCGTCGACCCCCCTTTTATTGAGCGGTCGTTAAGTGGTTATCCATAAAGTATGCGCCACGTTAAAGGGTCCTAAGTTTTGTGATTTCATATTTCAAATTCATGAAAGTCTTGAAATTCGGAATATTGAGGTGCACTTAACGGGAGGGTGAGGTCTTGTGAAAGTGGCCGTCTATAATAGGGACGGTCAAAAAATCATGAAATTTGTGTGACGTGCTTTATGGGCGATCCCTAATTAGCCGCTTCACGCCTCGACGCGTTATCAGTGTGATTTTCGAGGAATGTGCATGTAACGATAGTACTGATAAGAATGCATATTTTATATATTTTGTAAATATTGCTGTAAAACAAAAGGTGTTGGTCAGTGCAGACGCGCTACTTCGATAGTATGACACGCAAAACCATGTAACGATGCAACGTTTTGTATGAAGTTATTTGATGTGATTCTAATATTGGGTACGATTTCCTGATTTTACCGGTATAGTAAGAATAACTTTATAATTTTATTATAAGGTAGACTTGCAAACCATAGAGTATTTACTTACTTTTATTATGCCCTGACTAGTGTTATAATATAACATAGGTACATTTTAATTCAGGTCTAAGTCTAGTATCTACTATACTATATTATGTTTGTGTTAATTTATATTATTTCGATACGGCGCCATTATGTCGTATATTTTATTAAATTTGACAGCTATGAGAAGGGTTTCTCAGGGATCAATTAATTCGTTAATCCGAGAGTTCGTCAATCATGAGGAAAAAAATCCATCTTGTTATCCGTAACCACGGGCGACGGCCCCCCGTATCGGTCGGTTGACTCTATGGTTTGCTATACAACCTTATTTTTGCAATATCGAAATTGAATGTCATTAAAATATTAGGTAAACATTGTATTGCAGTAATTTTGTCTTAAATTGAATATAATTAAAATATAACTTAACATTAATGAACCTAATTCTGCGTTCCTAAATTGTGACATTTGTATTCATTTATACAACTCTATATAAAGACGGCTACAGTCGCGTGTCGCTGCAGATTGTATCGCGTTTGCGCTGTCGAATGAAGTCATCTTAAGAAATGGCTTTTAGATTAATTGATGCTTTAATGCGATTACATATCGAGGCCGAGTAGACGCCGAGCTCTTGGTTTATTTACTCTGAATTCGGACTGTTACAAACCTATGAAACAAAAGTTACATGCATTAGAATTGTAAAGTTTAATTTTGTTGTATGGTTTGCGCAATGAAATTTATATATTGGTGGTATGGGACCATCCATAAAGTACGACACATTTGGCCCGAATGGGCCGGTTCGGCAGGAAGCCGGTGGGAAACAGCCTTTCAGCTGTTTCCATATTCCTTTAGTTTACTTCCTCGTAAAATGCGGCAACGCACTTGCCTGTCCTCGTAGTCTAGTTGAACAGAGCATGGCTCTTGTCTCGGAGGTCGTGGGTTCGATCCCCGCGATGGAAACATATTATTTTCAACTGTGGTTAGGACAATGCTGACTAATCACCTGTTCCTGATATCTCATCTGTACCACTGGGCTATAATAAAGGAAGGGAGTAGTTGCGTACTTTAAAATTACTCCTTCGTAACCGGCCTGGTTTCAACGAAACTGGCTACCGTCACCTAAACCTGTGCGGGGGAGCATGGGAGCATATTATATTGTGTGAAACTATAAATTACAGTTTTTACAACATTTTTTGATTACTGCTCGGCTCCTATTGGTCGTAGAGTGGTGTTATATTGCCTAAAGCCTTCCTCGATAAACAGACATCGACACAAAAATAATTTCTCATTTCCGGCCAGTAGTTCAGGAGATTAGCGTGTTTAAACAAACGGCAAACTTTTCAGCTTTATATAATTGAAGACATAAGTAAAAGAAGCGGCTAATTAACATTAAAAATCTCCCGGATTTTTGTGTAAACGCTTGACGACCAGACAAATAATTAATATGCATACAAATAAACCATACAAATAATGTGGATTTGTCGTATAGCTAGATATACTAGCTAGATAATGGAATAGGTGATTTCGCCATTTGTTTCAATTTTACAGAAAAAAAGTTGTATTTACTCGAAAGTTGTAACATGTGAGTCATCCGCTTCTTCCACCTATGTGTTAAATTAGTATAAAAGTTACGAATAGCACATTTATATGGTCTTTATTCCAGAACTTGGACAACTGGAAGTCGTCGCGACGGAAGCGCGTCGAACACATAATAGAGCGATGCGTTGAGGTGCGGCGTTTCGAGCAGGAGCCCACACAGCCGCGCGCCAAGGCCAAGACATTCAACGAGATGCTGGAGGAGAGGTGAGTGCTGATCATGATTATAATATTTATAATATTTATTTCAATTGCAAGGCAGTCGTTTGTGGAAGACTTGGAGCCCAAACTAAGCATAAGCCTGCATATTGGTTCTCCAGCCACCTCTTTAATAATGTTCATTATTTGCCGTGGGAGTGTTTGTAAATAGTGGAGGAAGGACTGTAGCGTCTGCGGTTAATCTAGATTCTAGAAACTAAATATTAATCGAGAACTAAAAATATTTATTGAAATATAGTCTTTGTAATGAAGGGTTCTACACGGCGGGAACAAACATCACGCAAAGCAATTCAATCTTACGCTCATGAACTGAAGGTGCATTTTAGATATTAATGTTGTAAATGGTGTCCATCGAGTATAGCTATTTTCAATCGTCCGCCATGAACTGAGG
>JAOTAV010050290.1:0-16331 GCA_026546445.1 Cyclargus thomasi
TTAAGGTGACCCAGTCTACGACGTAGCACCGCCGCGTTGCGAGGATGTCACGAATTGAATTGATATTCTACATCCATCTTGTAATTGCTAAAATTTGAATATGGAATTCTGCATGTTAATCTGCCCCTCTAGACAAGTGTCAAGCAAGTATCGTTTACGATAATCGCTTGGCGTATGGCGTATCGCGTATGGTTTTTGTATGGGATTGACATAGACGTACGAAAAGTCACGTGATCTAGTAGAGTTCGAATATGTCAATATAATAATACAAAATATAATAATACAAAACAAGCGAAGCGATCATCGTAAACATTAATCGCTTGCCACTTGTCTAGGCGGATTCAGATTCAGATTGTAAAGCCTGTCCTCAAGTTTTATTGTTTTTGATACGGATATTTTAAATTTTCTATAGCTTGTGTGACTTATAAAAATGTGTCGGATTATATATTATATACAAGATAACAAAGCATTCATAGTTATAAAAGAGTAGAAATATGTATGAATGTTTATGTGAATTCACTAATTACATTAAATTCTCTTAACTCTAATAGTAGATTCTCTCAAAATTATAGAATTTGCCCAACTGACTGCCGCCCTCAGAGACGAATATGAATTACTTTACATTAACTGAACGAAGCTTTTGTTATAAGCATAAATGTGTGTCAACTTTAATCATCCTTAAAATATGTCTCTGTGTCCGACGGTAAATAACGCCATTTTGTTTTCTTAAAAAATATTTAAGACCTTTACTACTACAACAGACTTTAAAAAATAATTAAATTATCATAACATATTTCGATTTTCGAATTTTGCAAATAATTACATTATCATAATATGTTTCGATTTTTAAATTTTGCAACTATAACATGCTGTTGGCAATGTGATTTATGGTCTTTGTACATTGTGGAATGTTAGTACGATAAATGGAAATATTAATAAGTCTCTACCGTGGGTAGTACGATGAAGTTCAAAAATAGTTTTATAACTCCCGAGAAGTCGATAAATAGGGTTTACAATACTTGTAAGTCCATTGCACATAAAGCAATATATACAAGAGACTGTGTTTGTCTAGCAACAATTTTATTATACTACCATAACTTTTATCCTTAAATTTAGCCCTACCACTATGAAATTAGTAGCGCTGAAAGAATTATATATGTTTAATGGACACAATGGCCGCTTAAAATAGTTACAACTTGCTTAAGATTTATTCATACAATAATATTATAAACTAATGCTTCGTGAACTGGAGCCCTACTCTTAAACACACATACATATAAAGTTTTGAGACTCGATTGAAAGTTGCCGTCCTACTCTACAGCGTCCTTTCACATTTGTTGGAGTAGGACCATTATGGTAAATGCACATATGGAGTCGAACCAGGTGAAAGAACTTTAGGATTCGATGTATGAAAATCTGTCATCGAACCTTCCACTCTCGCCCGCATCGACTCGGCCGATTCGTATGAATCGTTCGGTGTCAAGTTCAAAGAGAAAATTGTTTCGATTCCTTCGGTTAAGATAGATGTGAGCTCATCATTAGTTTAGTAGCAGTATTCGGATTCTTTAGTTTGAGTCTCAAAACGGTTTAGAAGTACGACCTCAGAGCGACCGCCTGTCACATCGTTTCGTTTTCATGAGCCCTATAAAATATTTAGTACCTCATCGAATGCTTGTATCTAAACTTCTAAACGGCAGATGTTAATATTAGTTACCGGTTTCAAATTCAGATTTTTTAAAAGTTTCATGATATTACAGTTCGTATTTTAAGGGTCATCATGTCTTAGACCAGATATGTAAATTTTAATAAAAATTGGTTAAATAAATTGTTAAATTTTATATTCATTTTACCAAGTGGAGAGCACAATGAAATTTTTGTAAAGAGTCGATATTTTTAGGGCCTGTTTTTAAAGTTGTTTACTTTTAAAGTTTCTGTTAATCCATCCACAACTATTTTCACAAATTCTTGATACAAAATCTGTCAAATAAATAGACTATCTGTAAGCGGTGAAACAGGCCCTTAAAAATTAATTAACTGGTTATTATTATATTATGTTACTGCTACTCAACTCTCTACATGTGCTGCAGACAGTAGGAAGTACTTTGTTATCTGTAGTATTTAAAGTTAGCTACTGGCTAGTGGCGATAAGAATACTATAGACACAGCGCCCAGACACTTTAATTTGTATATTCTTAATTGCTGTTTAAAAAGTAATCATTCACACTTAGCATTATATACTGCTGCTCTTCAGGTTAACAGTTCGTGGAATAATGAACTCTATCTCACTTGGAATACCAGTTAAAATAGCTGGAAGTATTCAGTTAGAATAAACTCAGTCATCGCAGTGTTGACACAGTAAAGGAGCTGTGTCAATAGAAACAGTGTCCGTGCATAGTTCCTAGCTAATTATCTACACATTAGTTATACAAACTTACATATTCCGAGCAATGTGTAAATAAGTGACACTTATAATATTTTGTAATATTTACGATCCATAATTTCATAAATATATCCATCCAAGCTAATATTATAAATAGCAAAGTGTGCACGTTCTTATTAGCAATTCCTTCATGCTCTAACTTAGCAATCAATTTACTTAATTTTTAGCTTAAGCTTAATTAAAATGATGGAGTGCAACATACGCTACCTTTTGTCTAAATGTCATAATGTTCCTAAAATATTCGATTCGATCGAATATCCGAATTCAAAACCAAAAAACCACTAACATAATAAATGCTAATGATGCCTGTCTGTTTTTTAGCTACTTCATTATAGCCAAATTCCTATGGCTCAATTTGGCATAGAAAGAGTTGGAATCCCGACCCTCGGGAAAGCACGTATTCATTTTCCATCATCTATACATCGAGCATCTTATATATCTTGAAATCGTCATACACTTTATCGTACGTTGATCTTCTACAATTATTCAAATCTAATCTTATTCATGTTAAGGATCTCTCACCTCAAAATGGCATTGAAGAAACATTCAGATGTTCCGAAAAATCATAAAAATTACTGCTAATTACTGCGACTATCTAAAAATATACACTGGGGGTATTACACTAATGATACAGTCGACTATAGAGAGCCGGCCCCGTGTCTCGATTTAGTAATAATAGTTTCCTAAAAACTCACGCAGGATAACCAGTTTCATGTAATTGCTATGATTGTTAGCATCCTCCGTACAACTGTTTTGCTAGGCACATGTTCTGTCCTCCATTACTCTACATTCCATTTGCATATTCAATTCGTCATAAGTTAAATCAATGTAAACTACATTTATTTAATGTAAATAAATGCTTACACTATTAGGTTAGTATTACGATGTTTAGTCGTTCACAATTTTAATTATATCCGGAAATTTGCCGAACTTTTCACCATCAATTTTTTTCTTGGAAAAGTAACCTTATTTTCACATATAAAACTAAAAACTTTGAAGTCGTTAATAAAATGTTGCTAATGCTAACTTCCGGAAAACTCTACATTAACCCCCTTAAATATATAATTATATTCAAACAGTTTAACTAATCAAGATTCGCAGATTTTTTTCTGGAATATTGAAAACGTCACATGACAGAAAGGAACACTTGGACTATTTAAATACTGTTTAAATATTTTTATAAATAAGAGGGTAAGTATATTGCATTGTCCTTTTCTCTTTCATTACATACCATATTAAACCGGCTTCCAAAAAAGAGATAATTCTGCTGTAAATATGTAAATAGGGATATAAAGAAAGTAGCAACTGCAAATATAGTAATAGATGCGGATATAACGAGATAATAGCAACATATCGAAACTATCCGAGCGGCCTTGACCGCTACACGTGGCGGCGTGAGTTGCGCCGGCGGGGACGCGTGCACTCTATGCAACTAGATTAAATTGTATCATTGTATATTTGTTCTAGAATCTAGAATATACGTCAGGAACTTTTGCGTGAATGCAATTCTTGTCTCCATTATTGTGTTTCTTTTTGACATATTAATACGATTGTTTTCATATCTACGTCAGAAACGTTTGCGTGGACGGATTAAAAGTCAATGTTGCACTCTACAAGTGCATAGATATTAGTGATTTTCGAAAACATTTAGTCAAAAATTAAAAACACGTACATTTCGACACAATTTTTTTGTTATTGTTATCTTTTACTACTTTCTATTGTATGCTTTGTTTTTAGTGACAAATGAGAAACAAGTTAGACCATCGAATGGACAGTACGCAAAATATCAAACTTTTGGTGAAATTAATCATGAATGTTTATCTGCCTAAGCGTTTTTAGGATTTAACCTAAGATTTATTCATACTTTGAAATATGTTCAGAAGTTTTTAAGTTCAGAGTTCTTAATTTTTATTCGCAGGTACGAATTACGACATTGGAAGAAAAATTCTGAAAGTATATTGTGTTGTACCGAATACAAATAATATTCTAATAAAAGCTAACAGTTTCGTTATATTCAATACGGATCATCTTGCAATGAATGTCTTAATCAACGCCTTATTATTTGCCATATTTTATGGACGTATGATACATCTACAACGTCCTTATATTTCGAGAAGTAATTTATGAAAACGCAAATAGCATTGCGTCCCGCAGTTAAGTCGTACAGTTTACACGTTACATACTGCAGCGAGCATGTGATTACAGCTGACCCCTGCCCGCGACTTTACATCGCGCATTGTCATTTCGTAATTAAACATATTATTTTAAGTACTATTAACTTATCCCTAGAACCTAGAACAATTATTGAATAAAGAGATGGAGCAAAGTTGTATTTTGTAACTGAAAGGTTATAATGCCATGTGATCATATTATATTGTACTAATACACTCTATACAAGTAAAGTGATATAATTTTATGTATGTACTAGAGGTCGCTCTTTGGCGAAAATCGACCATAAATCTATACGTTATAATAAAAAACTTAAATTGCCGTGTCTGTATAATCAGTATTTTTACAAACTAATCAACGTGGGTGGCTTAGAAGCAGTAATAGAACATAAATCGACAAGAAAGTTGTCTTTTTATCAGTTTGTCTCTTTGTACGTGCTAATCTCCGTAACTACTGAACGGATTCGAATAAATCTTTTTTTATCTTATAGCTATTAAGATTAAGCAACACATAGAATTCCTTTTATTCCTGGAAAATATACGGTTCCCATGACATACTTTTTGCGCAACGCAGTTGCGAGCATCAACTAGTATTTAAATACATCGTATAGAGGAGCTATAAAAAATTTCATCTATTCTCAATTCTATCACAGACTTCAATTTGGCATAATGGTAACGATACCAGGCCAATAAGCTTTATTTAAAAAACATAGGCATCAACCATAAACAATAGAATATTTCGTGTATGATTATCGTGTCATGTCAAAATATTGCAGTGTTCGTGGCGTTTTTTTTAAATAATATTGGTATTCCACGCTCGTCCCCCATATCAACTTTAACTGGGAGACATTTCATGCTTTTACGTCTAATCGTCTTTCGTAAAAAAAGGTGTACAAAGTTTTCCTCTCGCGTATTAATATAAATATAGATTGTCCGCTATAAAGACCAATATCAGCTTGCCTTCGGAACTGCTTGATGCTGTTTCTTCCTAAATCGCAATTAGTTTTTCACGTATATCAAATGACATATGTCCATTGGCCAACCAATTCTTGGTTTTCACTAAGGTAGCCATGTAACTATAATTAATGACGCAATCCAGTATAAAAACCAATCATATAGTTCTAAATAGCCATAATTCGGTAAAGATGGTATTCTAACAGATTTTTATTATACTGCATTATAATATAAAACACAAGGCATGGTCATTTCCTTTATAGCAAGAGTCGATGGTTACACCACGATTAGTATATTTTTTTTTATAAATGTTAAAGTTTCTTTGAAATGAGCCCTCACCTGATGGTTTAAACCGTAGCATATTATTCTGTACCTACATACATTAACATTGTAATTATCGAGCAATTTCGACATTTTGTATTCCGTTGTTTTGATGCGTTTCTGATTCTAGATTGGATTTTTGATTTGTACATTGTATCAACGTACGGTGCGGTGCGCTGTATTAATTGCTACGTAAAGGCACACGAGTGTAACAACTAATAGCAGGTGATGTGGACATTCCAACAATGTATATTATTTAATGTGCACATACAGGGTGTAACAAATGTAAGTTATAGTTTTTTTATGATGTTTAGGGGGCAAGCGAGCAGACGGGTTAATGCCGTCGCCTATGGACACACGCGACATTACTTAACGAAACACAGCACAACGCCGTTTCAAGTTTGGTTTCTGTGAGGCCGTGGTATCACTACGGTCGAGCCGGCCCATTCGTGCCAAAGCATGGCTCTCCCACGGCAAAAAAAGATAGTACTTTAAGGTGTATTATGACTGTGTCTCTATCTCTTACCTTTCAATGTACGATTGGTAGCGCTTAAAAATGAAAAATAAAATATGATTCGTGTGTGTGTTATTTATTTAGTATGATCTAAACTCATGTCGTTGGGGGGTTTGGCCATAAAAATCACAAATAGTTTTTTCGTCTTTCAGTCTACCACTTTCACAGTTTACTTTATATTAAAAAGGTCAAGGGCGCTAAAATTTATTACTTACATTTTCACACAGCTTATATTACTAGCACTTGTGCCGAATTTCATGGTATTTGCAATAATTTCGGTCATATTTTGTCCCTATAGTTGGTTGTTAATATATTATAGTCTTTTTCTTTTATTTGAGCCCGTTGTTTTTGATATGGTGTTCAAACAAGATCTTCAGGGTTATATTATTAGTATAGATATACAGTAGTACAACTTGCGTACAGACAGTAGTCACACAACTATATTGTGCAAGCATTTCCTGGCACTAGTAATATCCGGACGTTTGATTGACGACCATGGAAAAGGCGGACGCAGGAATGACAAATAAATAATGATATTGTAATTCTCGATACGCTTATGTTGTAAAAACTAACGTGTAAGCTACGTCGATGGAATAATTTAATTAAAAATACCTATTATGGTGAAATCTCTTAATTTAAAGTCATTGGAGAGTATCACCAAAAACGGAGTCGGTTCTGAGGTTTTTTAATAGTGAGGTCTGAGACTTTACTAAATAGGTAACTGATAAGTGCATATTGTTATCTTATAAAACCCTTATGATGAAGATATAAGGATAATGAGACTCCGAGGTAGAATAGTGTACTTCTATTCTTGAGTTGCTTATCGGCCCTACCCCTTGTCTCTATGCGTGTATCATCTGTGTAAGCGTATACTAAGTATCATTATGTCACAATATGAATGTCATAAAGTAAACCATCTTTTAACTACCTGGCTTAAATATAACATATATTCAGCAAAACTAAGAGACACCTTGCATAATATATTATCGCCGTATCCTACGAATAAGGGCGCCCTGGTCATTGTGGCTTTTAATTTTTATTGCAAATTTGGAATTAGCAGCTTGTTATCTATAACCTTCAGTGTAAAAATACTAAAAACTTGGTTTTAATAACCAATAAATAAAGTTTTAAAAAATGTTACATTTGCTAGCTCTTGAATTCCTCGGCGAAGAGAAACAATAAAGGCTACAGTGACCGTTGTTTTTAAGTGCATGAAATGACGTGCGGTGCATAAGCTAGGCGCTCGCGAAAACCCGACGTTTACTGCAAAAAAAAACAAAGTTGAAAAAAATAAACATTTTTGCAAATAGGGCCTTTTTCCATGGAAAGAAAGAAAACCTTCTCTTGTTAAGTACGCTTTTTGCAATTGCGCCCTTATTCGTATCGTACGACGATATTTGACATGTTTAATGTAGATAGCTAGATTTTACGAGCACTTTTAATTTACCACCCCTAACTTTAAAAACGCTGATCTACTAATGTACTGTGTACTGTATGGTATTTATACTGTGGTGTCTCGTCGCACCAGTCTGTATCTCGTCCAGCTAATGTAGGTCACTACAGTAACTACGCGTTTGACGCCGGCTTTCCCTTTCTCCGCGCTGAAGCATCCTCCACAGTCTCGACACTATACAACTTGACTCCACAAAGGGCGACCTAGCGCAGACATAAACAATTATTTTCTATTAGTTGCGTCGCTTTTAAAGCCATTGGATGTTGGTTTTAAGCGGTAACCATGAGCATGTGAAGGAAGAAAACTTTGCCAAAAAGTTGCCAAATGAGTTCAAATTATTACCGGATATTTTTGGCTAGAAATACCGTAGATGTAAAATACTAATATAGAGGACCCGAGTGAATCATAACGATGGAGGTTATGACCTATGACCGCTTAAGTCGGACACTCGATCCGCTATACATTTTTACTTGTAAGGTATTTTTGCCCCAGAAAGCATTTATTTTCTTCTTGTGACTAATTGTTCTGACTTTTTATGCGTAAAAAAGGCGGCGTGTTTGCAGTTTGACAAGTCAGCGCGCTGCCAGACAGATTATCTATGAGCCACGAGTGTTAAATGTCATTGTACTTGGCAAAAAATACCCTACGCGTTGACCATATGAGAAGTCTTAAGTAAGTATTTGCCCTTCAACGAAGAAGGCATACGATGTGCCCAGATGGTCTTACCGCTAATTAGCTAATGAATAATTAATACACGAAAGTAATGGCATTCATTAATCGCTCATCCGAATTCTTTTAATTTGGATCCGGTGAATGAGATGAAAAATGGATGATGTCGTAGACCACAAAAAAGACCGTTAATATTTTTATTACAAAAATTTTTTTCATGGTAAGGAAACTATGAAAATAAAAATATTGAAATCCGAAAGTTGAGTAAATTAAGTTAAAGTCCGGCAATGGGAAGAATGACTAATCTCGATCACCAAACAAATGCTTCTACTGTGGTATTTTACTATGCAGTGTGACTAGGTCGAAATCAAAGGATAGCAGTTCCAGCTTATATTAGAGAATTTTGAGCCTGTAAAGTTAAAGTTATATCAAAAGTATAATAACTCTGAATTGATTGTAACACTTGCAGTTGTTTAACATACAACACTTGCACTGTTTACATAATTATAATGTGAACTGTGACATAGTAGTCAGAACCGCCAGCAGTTAGTTCGATAAGGGACATAGGACCCCTTGTTTGTTTATAACAAAGATGGATCAGTACCGCCGTAGATACGTTACTATATGCCTCTTTCAGTTACAATGTTATTTAGTTTTTTAGTTAATAGAACTGCATTATAAGTTTATTGTGCATTTGTCGAGTGTATTATTATGAGTTTTATTATGAAAGTTAAGGTTCTATAACAATTTCTGAGAAGAGATGAAACGAGACAAACAATACATAATCGTATATTATGTTCACAATTTTTAATGATCAATAGTTTTTAGTTAGTTACTTTTTTCTAAAAAAATTTTGGCAATATTTACTCACTTCTTATCTCCATTTTTCATAACAGACTTTCACCAATCTTGCGTCTTAAAAAGTAAGTTTTTATACGCAGGCTTAGCACTCAATAACAACATAATGGTTTGATGAAACTCGAAGATTGCCGGCTTCGCAGCCGCGTCATATTATCATATTTTACCATAAATCTTAACCAAATGTAAATTTTTAATTTATGATCGCCCAAGCGCATACATCAAGCTTCTGTATGATACTTTACAAGGTCTCGAAAAAGGTTACAATAATCGAGTTAATTCTTCATCTGACAGAGAGAGACGTGTTATTGTTTTTTTGACACATAAGACAAATGCTGGAAATTGAGTGCATTAATTTAGTGACTCACATTAATTAATATTACATGTCTGTTTTACGCTATGATGTTTTACAAAACCAGATGTAGCAGTTCTAGACTTTTTATTGTGACAATTTTAATAATTATAGAACGTTTTAAAACTTATATATCATGAACAAAATTTACTAAATCTGGTTTATTTTCTAAAAGTGTGAGTAGGTAAGTAAGATGCTTAGAAAAATTAGCAAACAATAAGGTATTTCGCTCCACTGACTTTAGTCTACGTGGTATTGTGCGCGCAACAGTGCAGTGCACTGGCGAATGTCAATCTCTGATATCACTAAATTGAATCTAATTTAGCAGGAAATAAAACTGAAAGTGTCTTGTCTCGATCAAACACGATCGAAGATTAAAAATAGACGGTCCACACATAATATCTACATATCAGCGGTATGTTATATAAATAATGTGCATACCCGGCGACATTGTAGCCGGAATTGTATCTATACTGATTGATTTATTGTAATTTGACGTTATATAAAACGACCTCCATGCTTTAGGACTATTGTCGATATTTCCACTAGTTCCTATACAGTTTTAGCTAAAACAAGTAATTTGGTTGTTCTAATAAATGAAACCTTTTACTTACCCCCTCAGTCATAAAAATATTTAAACTGTGTTTAACTAATCAAGATTCGCAGTTGTCTTCTGAAATATTGAAACGTCACACGACAGAAGGGGACAGCCAAGCTTGATCAGTTAAACACTGTTGAAATATTTTTATGAATTAATTTGTTATAGATGCGAATATATTATATGTCAGTCAATCTATTTGTTATTACTTCGGCTTAAATCACAGATTACCAAATATTATCGATTTTTATGACATTCAAAGTTTTAATTGAAGACAAACCGGATTACATATGCCAGTAACCGGGTCCTAACAGTCCTAGTAAAATCTGAATCTCGAAAACAAAGTCGCGGTCAAGGTGTAGTGTAAATATAATTAAAAGTGTACTTAGTTGTCTAGATAGTTGCCGTCGCATAAAGGTTGTCGCACACCGCCCCGCCCCGCGCCGCCGCGCCGCCCTCGAGCCAGCTCATTAAAACAAGAGATTTTTCCGCCATTGGCACAATTACTCGCGACCCTAGTTCGAGCGAGCGCATTGAAATCTCATATTCAAAACGTGTTCTTATAATACGGAATAAATTACCCGTGCAATTTTTCATAAGTAATTTTAGGTTCGACTCTACGTGCCGAATTAAAATCTCCGCCGAGAGCTTTTCGGAGCATATTTACGACGTGGGACGTGTGTTTGGTTTCTCTACCCATAACTCAGCTCCGCAATTAGGCTCGCGATCGGCGATTACGGTAAACACCCTTAATAAACTGAAGCAGCAACTAATGATGTGATCGCTTGTATAATTTATGACGTCGCTCGATCCGCTAAATTACATGTCTGCGGTGAAGGAAATCGACCGTCAGCGGCGCTCGCCGGCCGCGCGGCGCGTTCAGGTGTCAATTTATGGCCCGAGCATGACTCAATCATTTGTTTTGATTTGCCGAGCGAATTAAAAAATTCGCATATTATTTGCGGGATCGCCTTAGAGGAATTATAATTTGCGTCGCGAGGAAAGGGAGGGCAATTGTTTTAGGCACGTTGCAACTTGAAAGTTCACCTCGGGGACGCGTCGTAAAATTACTGGCAGGGAAAAACTGGAACGATAGGTTTGCATAAAACATGAATAACTAGCCTTACCTTATTAGGTAATAGTTTACGTTTGAACTAATTAATGACAATAATTAAAAACACAATAACCACATTGTCAACGTGTCTCATTACTGATAAAATTAATTGATTACTTTTGCATAAAAGGCTTATGATGAGGAGTGAAAAAGTCGACACCTGGTGACCTGATATGTGTATTTATATTCAATATTTTTTTGTTGACTACATTTTTTACAGGTTGATGCCGGTATAGATAGCCCAGTCGCTTCGAGTGCGGAATTTAAAAGTAAACTCCGTACAACAATATAATTGATCGATGGTACAACCAAGCATCGTTTGTAATTTTGCAGTATAAAGGCTAACAGTGAAAGATACATAATCATACCGTCTCCCAATCAGAAACGATTCTTATGATGTATACAACGTATAAACATATATAACATACATATTTTATAAACACAGAAAAATTAAGGCACAATTCCAACCATCGAGCAAGGAATGTTATTAATTCAGTGCATTAAGCTAATTAATACTGTCATAATTGGTTTAAATAAATAAGCTTATCTCGAGGTCCAGGTTCAGGTTAAATGGTTTACGATAAAATTATTCTTTAACTTGTTGCAGTTGACGTCAACGTTTTAGCGTGGAAAGTTTTGGGTCATTTGACGCCCGTAGATAAGCGGTACATTTGAAGCTAAAGTCGAGGTACTAAAGCCGATTTCAAAATGCTTATATGACACGGCAAAAATTTATAGGAAAACTCACAAGCACTCTCCAACATACAACTTTAATGGTCTAATACCACACCAATACTTAATGAGCAGCACATTATCCGGACAATATAATATAATTAATCAAAAGTCCGGAGAAAAGGCCTGATTCCCATCAAATAATCCAGAGATTTTTTGCAGATTTTTTTAACAAACTGCATTTTGTTTCAATCTAAAAAGTCGGAGATGCAAAGTCCGACCGCAAGCCTAAGAAAAGGTAAAAAATCAGGTCTCAGGCGAAATCCTGAGATATTGAAACTTTAGCTTCATGTAAATAATACATAATACTATTTTCTTAAATAATCCCTCCCCTCCCTCGAACTTCGTAAATAATAATGGCATCTTGGCCAAAGGTTTACTTTATAGTATACCACCAACGCGCTACAATATGTGCTAAGCGATTCCCAGAGCTGATTTCCGGAAACAGTGAGATGTAGGCATTGTCATACAACGTGAACAAACAATGCTAAACTTTAATCGAGAAGACACGACGATGAGGTGGGAATTGCTAAACCTCGAACCACCCACACGTGCCTTACTCTTTATGGTGAACGTACATCTATCACACCGAACGAATCAAAGTCAAGTCCTATAGCTTGTCCACAAGAGAGCTATACCGCGTCTTGGGCATGAGCGTGGCGCGGCGGGGGAGTGTTACCATGGTGCTCGACCGTGCTACTCTGCCAGTTGGCCGTCAACGCTGTATTTTACCCGTCCCCGCCGCGTGCCACGTTCCTAGGACGCAGTACAGCGGTTGTGGTCAAGCTATAATAGACTTTGACAACGAACTAGTCGGTGCCGGCAAGTGTGCGAGGTTCCATGACATTTAATATATCGAATATATAAAATTCGTTTCGTTGGCCGCGTTTTGGCTCTTTCGGTTCTGATAGTTGTGAGTTCACCGTTATGAACTGAAGCTATATTTGCGAATATATTTTGTTAGGCTATACTTTTAACTCTACAGTAAACGATCTTGTTTATGGCTAATTAAGGAGAAAGGAACACTTGGGTGTGTTTCTTTTTTTTAACTTCGGCCAAGATTAGCGTGTACTCGTAGAGCTATCATTCACACCAGCGCAAGCGAATTTATGATTGCGTCGTGCCTAAAGCTAAACGCACGTGCTTGTGATCTGCTACCCCGTTAAAGAACACACGCGAGCTGCATCCCGATCATAGGAGCACGCGACACGTCCTTCAGCACCCACTAACTACAACATTTGGTGTTTGCAGCACAGTACGTGGTGCGGCACTGGCAGCTGCCCCTGTACGAGCGCTCGCTGTGCTCGCTGCTGGAGCTGCAGGCGCGCAAGCGCTCGTACAGCATGTACTGCTCCCCCCGGTACCTGTTCGCGCAGGAGTACCCGCCAGAGTACCTCCTGCCGCTGTCACACCCCGCGCTCCACTCGCCGCCGCCTGCGCACTTGTAGCGATGCGTTGCTGCGCCGCGTCAGGTACTCTAATTATTTTTACTATTATTATTAGAAACTACTAAACGACTTCTATAATAAACTTAACTCTGACTTAATTTAAACATTTAAATACTACTCTACTTTTACGACTCTACATTTATCTATAAAGTGTCAGGAACCTAATTGTGCTGGATTTTTTTTATTTACCTTAAAAAAAAGTTTATGATAAAAATTTGTAGTAACATCGTGTAATATATTATCGTCTTTTTATAAAATAGGTAATGGTAAAATCATTATCTGATTGTATGAGCGAATATAAAGGTCCATACTTGCACGACATGCTAAAGGCACCACTTTATATTGTGTGTGTTCACTGTCTTGGAGGTCCGAAGTCACTGACCTTATTCTTATGTTACACTTAAAGAAAGGCTCTAGCTAGCCAAGTAGAGCTTATACAAAAAAGTCAAGATTCTGAAATGTATTATATCTCTAGTTTTTGTGCACCAAAATTAAAACATGTAACCAGTGTGCGAAATTGTATCTTTGTTTATACTCATTACTGTAAACACAAGCAAGTGCCTTTTGCATGTGTGTGTACTGTGTAGTTCATAAGAGCTCGCCACACAATTAACCTTTAATAATTTAAGATACGAAACATTTTTAAATGAAGTTGAAAGACATTGAATAGTTTATCGATTTATCGACTTGCCTACTAGTAACTGTACGTAATTCTTACAAGTCCGTTACAAAACTCACGCAACGTTTTAAATGTTAAAACTTGAAAGTTTAATGTTAAGAGTCTAGACAAGATAACTTTTTAGACACTAAGAAAGCATTGAATTTACTGTTATCGTTTTATATATAAATATTTTTTTTAACTCGTCATTATTTGTAACTCGAGAATAGTGAATATAATTTTCGCCATCATTCATCAATGGAATTTTCAATTCATTTTTAACGTTCATCATTTCGTCAATGGAAAAATTAAATAAAAATATTTTTATATTTTTTATTATCACCTTTCTACAGTTTCACGGTAATACGTAGTATAAGTAGAATGTTAGTATAGTTTATGTAGAATGTTCACAACTTAAAGTGCGCGCTTAAGCGCTGTTGCGCACCTAGTCGCTCCAAAACCACGATTTTAACTTTTGTACGATTGTGAGCTTTAGCCCTTTTAAGTAAATTTTTATTTTTCAATACACTTGATTTTGATTTAAGTTGTTTTTGATATTTGATCGAAGTCTATTGATATCTCTTTATCGTTCTTCCGCGAAGTGACATATCTAGCATCTGTCATATATGTCACTTGGAAACTCGTTGACGTCACAGTAAAAAACTTCTACCCACAAAGTGTACATACCTACTAATGAAGTCAAAACAATGAAATTCCACGGAGTCAATATGTGCCTAACCGGTGTTTTAAATAATGAATGTCAACAAATAAGTTATACGTCATACCTTTTTAGGAGACCTAAAAAGGTATGACGTATAACTTATTTACCAACTAATAGTGATCATTTTTCTAAGCCTCATATAGCAAAAAGTCGGATATTACAAGTAACTGACTTTATTAAAACTGTTTTTAAAATATATTTATAGAACTTTTGTATAATATGTTTACTGAAGAATAGCTGTGAATTTGGATACAAAACGTTTAAAATACAATATTGTTGTTTTTTTCTTTTCGGACATAGTACAGGTAATTAAAAGCCTAATTTAAGCTGGTCTAGTCTTGAATCTAGATTTGTTTCAAGTAAAAGGTCCATATCACATGTTCCGGTTCTGTACAAAATAGAAACTGCAATGAGGAGTGTGAATGGATATTGGATACATCCATATTGATCATGGGATCAATCTGAAACTAATTTTCTTATTTTAAGTCTATTATATGATTATTATTATTGTTGACATCTTATGCAAGAGACATTTTTTAAATTAAAATTAAACTTAAATTGAAAGAAAAGTTACTGGGATGATTTATGTAACTTTATAAGTATCCATCATTCATAAGAAGTGTTGCAATGTCCCAATTCGCACTTTTCTGTATAGGTTTCCGTTTGAACAATGATTGGAATTTTACGCAATAAATATAAAAATGTTCTTGCCGTTAATAATAAAATCGATCAAGTCCGAGTCGGACTCGCGCACGAAGGATTGCTTACCATTTATTGCCAACCAGTTAAAAAATAGAGGAAAGTGTTTTTATGGTATCCAAGGTCATTAATTATTTATTTTTTTACATTTAAAAAAGCAATTTGGTTGCAACAATAAATTGTTGCAACAATAAATCAACCGGTTCTTCATATACAGCCTGGAGACAGACAGACGGACACAGAAGTCTTAGTTCCTTACGTTTTATATTTTTAAATCGGAACCCTAATAACAATGACTATTAGCAACGAACTTGAGTAATATCTTGTAATTTTGTAGTCAACAATAATTGCTCTTTGACTACAATTTATAGTTCACCTGTTGCCTGAGAGGTGAACAAATATTTAATTCAAACAATTTCCCCTACTATCATAACTCGTGAGTACTAGATAAGTAATAGGTAAATATAATAAAAAAATATACAATAAATTATTATCTATATACATCTTACCAGGCGCACGGAAAACTTTGTGTCACTTTTTACAAAAGACGCGTAGATATATTATTATTTTTTAACAAAAAATTAAAACCGACTTCCAAGGGAAAAAACTAAAATAGTACAAAAGAAACTAAA
>JAOTAV010050301.1:0-16329 GCA_026546445.1 Cyclargus thomasi
GAAAGATTCCAAAACTGTGTTTATTATTCTCTCTAGTGATTGACAAGTCGAGAAAATTAAGGGTATTATTAACTTCAAATTCTAGTTTAAACTTAATTTTGATATGTTTTTATTGAGCTCTTTAAGAAAGATGTCCAGTTGCATCTGTGTACCGGACCAAAAGAGGAAGCAAACATTCACATCCTGAGAATGCCCCTGTGTTGGGGCGAAACGCGCGTCGAGGTTCTCAACCCGTATTTTTACTTGCAGGCTGAGGTTAGTTTTCACGGAATATTGCTAAAAATCTTAATTTACTAAACTTGAAGCTATTGATTTCCGCAAAGTAACGCCTGATTCTATTAAATATTTATGTGAAAAATGCAATGTGCTCAGTCACTCCTTAAGTCCAGTCAAACACGAACAGAATTTCATACGAGAACAAGCTAAATGTCCAAAAACAGAAAACCCGACTGCAAGAACCATTGCAATTGAAAGATCAAGTTATATATTTCTATAATAGCTTTCCTTAATTTCGATACACTACTAGACCCAAATGAGCGAAAAAAAAATTTTTAGAAGCCTTACAATTTTGAATTCAAAATCTGACATTTTGATTTTTTATTAATATACTTGACAACGCAAGTGACAGTAGTATATATCTAATTCATGAAGCTGTTTAGGCGTGCCAAACTATTAAACATACATACATACCCTGGAAAAAACATAAAATTCTTTCTGGCGCGGTCGGGTGAAAATTCAGGCGCCCCAGTGGAGTGCGCTCTGTTTATATGTTTTATGGTTAACCTCGTATATCATCAGAAATTTCGGATTTTGTATGGTAATAGATAGCCGGCGGAATTTTTCTGATCAGAAATTCCGATAATGTGCGGCCGGCCTTATAGTTACCTGGTGGTGGGTTGAGTATATCCGGCTGGGCGTGCTTCGCCGGCTTCAGGGTGTACGCCACCACGTACTGACCGTCGCCGGCGTTCAGTTGGAGCTCGGGGCTTTGGTGTTTCGAGGTCGCCGTCGATCTAGTCAAATTTATATTATATTGTACTATCTGGGAAGTTCTTTGATAGCTAGTGGACGGACACTCATGTGGTAAAATTATCACAAATTTATTTTACTCTGTGATATGTCGGCTAAGTTTAAAATAAAGCGACTACATAACTTAGGTCCGTAATCTAGCTATGAATCAACTTTTCCGGGTCCGGGCACAGGCACTCATAATCTTAGCTAGTATTTTTTTTTACAAAATTAGCACAATTGCAGAATAATTGAAAACTTGCCTTCTGCGGCGAACTAAAATCCCAGTCCCCAGCACCACTAGCGCGCCAAGTATGACGGTGAGAAGAATCGCCCAAAACGCACCACGCGACATGCCGGCCATCAAACTGTGACCACCATCTAAAAGTCAAATAACCTCTTAAGCACTGCCTATACGATTATGCAATTATCTATGATGTGAGGTTATACACTAAGGAAGGTTACCTCCTACCCATATGGCGCAAGGTTTTTTGATGATATTTATGGGGCAAGCGAATGGACGGGTTACTTGATGGAAAGCAACTACGTCGCCCATGGACACTTGAGCTATCCGAAGAGTCAAAAGTGCGTTATCGGCTTTTTACGAGGGAATAGGGAATTGGAATACGGAGAGGGGATTAGGGAAGTTGGGCCACCGGTAAACTCACTTACTGAACGAAACACAGCACAGCGCCGTTTCACATCAACTTTATGTAAGGCCGTGGTATCAATCCGGTCGAGCTGGCCCTTTCAAGCCAGCATCCCTATTATATACTTGAGATTGTAAAGTGTCTCATTGACACACGCTTCCACCCGGGTTCGAGCCACGGACGCAAGTTACAAACTCTAGCGTCTGGCACACACGCCGCCCGTACGTTTCTCGCAGCGTGGGCTCTTTCCATGAGTCCATTTTACATCGTAATTAGGACTGAACCTTAAACACAGCGTTATAAAATATAACATCTATTAATAAAGCGTTATTGAGTTAATCAAATCGGTAAAAAATAAAAAAAACTCCGTAAAGTGTAAAAAATTAAATTTGCGTTTCTCAAACGGTCTACACCACGATAAAACGAAGCAATACTCAAGCTAAAAGGCTGTAATGTGAAGTATTTTATGTAAGGGTTCTGTCCGTTCCGTTTAAATAATTCTTTAATAATTTGAAGGGTGCCTTATTCCAGATGGCAGAGTGCCATACTTCATCCTAGCGGGACAGGGGATAGAAAATTTAATACAAAATATTTTCTTATTTCGTGTTTTATGTTTTTTAAATTGTGTTCAAGCAGCTATTTTATGACAAAAGAGAATTTCTGCTTCATATTGATTAAAGATTTCGAAAATTTCTCAACATTATTTTTCTAGCGTGATTTCTAAAACACTTCCAAATTTATAAAAGGAGTTATACTAAAGTTTTTAATGCTCTAAAATATTTTAACGTTTTATACTCAGTGAAGTTAAGTTTAACTAAATTTGGTACAATATTAGGAGCGAGAGGTTATTCTATAAAGCTCTGAGCTTAATTTAAAACGGCTACGAACTAAACGAGCACATTCTTTGAAAACTTTATTATGTTATGTTTTATAATATATAAGGTAAAACACGACCTAATTTATATCGGAGCAAAATGTACGAAGAAAACAATTTGCCGCTATTGAGAGAGTATTATGTTTTGATTATTTTGTACAACGTTAGTTAAAGATATATTAATTATTTTATAAAATTAACCTTTTGTTAGCACAAAAGATTAATTTACGCACATTTACGTGTTACATATAGGCACATTTACGCAATTCTGCAGTTTTATTTTATTTAATAGTTCCGTTAAAGTCTTTGCATACCTATATATTACGGAATGATGGTACTGGTACTAAATTTTTTATGATATTTAGGGAGAAAGCGAGCAGATGGGTTACCTGATGGAAAGCAACTGCGGTCGCCCATGGACACTTGCGACATCCGTAGAGTCGTAAGTGCGTTGCCGGCCTTTTTATGAGAATAGGGATAGGGGATTAGGGAAGTTGGGCCATCGGTAAACTCACTTACTGAACGAAACACAGCACAACGCCGTTTCACACCAATTTCCTGTGAGGCCGTGGTACCACTTCGGTAGATCTGGCCCATTCATGCCGAAACATGTCTCCCCACGTGAGGAAGCATTGCTACAAGCCTCCACCCGGATTGGAACCTACACCCACTTGAGTGCGAGCCAGAGGCCACTAGGCCACGAATGCTCTAAAAACATTACCTAATACATGAAAAAAAACTGTAATAATGATATTTTATAGCATCACAATAATTTGTGCAATTTCTTTTGAATTTCAATCGGAATTAAGTGTATTTTTAAAATTTAAATTACTAAATATTTTTGCAGTATTATATAACATACATTAGTGTTTTAGTAAGAAAATATTTACCTGTCCTCCTCTCGGGATCTTGATACGAGAGCGCCTGAATAGTGATTCGATCGGACACACCTTTTTCGTTTTTCGAGAACACGGTTAGCTTCAAAGCGTTGCCGGTAGACCAGATTATATCAGCTGGTACCAGGAATAGGGCAACGCCGTCTATGGGAAAAAAGTTAATAAGTATAAACATCATATTCTTGGTTAAACAAAATCTTAAATTCATTAGTTTTTTGTTCTGAAAAAATTACTTTTTATATACAATTAGGAGACAAAAAAGCAAACGGGTCACCTAGTGCTAAAGTCACCCCTGGGCATTCGTAATACCAGAGAGTATCAGGTGCGTTACTGGCTCTTCTATACACATGTATAAATAATATAATAAAACAGTAAAATTGGAGTGTCTGTACATTTAATATTTTTATAAAATTATCAATGTGGGGGTGCTAACGAACAGTAATAGAACAGATATTGATAAAAAAAGTTGTCTGTTTGTACGCGCTTATCTCCTACTGGACGGATTTGTATAAATCTTTTTTTGTTTAATAGCTATTAGGTCTGGACAACATATAGGATACTTTTTATCCCGGGAAATGTACAGTTCCCCGTGATATATAAAATTTCGCGCAACGAAGTACACCAACACCAAGTAGAGAAATAACGCTCTATACTTGAAGATTTGCAAATATTGGTCTCATCGGAATTGCTTTAATTATTTCGCAACATCGTTTTACAGTCTTACTAACTTGTTGACTATTGGTCTGCTATATTACTACGGTTGTGACGTAGATGGTCTACGCCATTACTACGGGGAAGAAGCTACGCTATTACTACGGCGTATAAGCTCTACGTTATGCAATTCAACTTCATATTTTATTAAACTGTATAGTTATACTGTTATAACTGTATAGTATAGTGTTGCAATCATCACGGAAAACAACTTGCCAATTTCCATTAACAAACAACATCACACAAAGTCATACCAAACATAGTAATACGTTTCAATACTGCCTAAATAAACGTTACTTAAAGGTTAATATTATTTTATGGATTTAAATCAACGAAATTTCAATTAACTATACGATAGTAATTGTTTACAATTATCAAATATGTCGACATCTGACTGTAGAGTCACAGCTCAAATGAAATACATCATTTATTACAAAATTCATTGAGTTTTTACATCGTTTAATATGAAGGCAGCGTAGGCTTAAATGCTATTAATATTTAAAGAGTATTTGAATTTTTTTATTGTATACATTTAAACATCCGTATCGTCAATAGCCTTTGGCAAACTGCTATAGCTAATTAATAATATGTATCTGAAGCCGTATTTGAGATAATGAATAAAAGCTATTTTTACATACATACTTAAATTTCAATACTAGTTTACGTACTTATTTGTCTCGTATACTCACTGGTATCGTTAGCGGTGACATTGAATCTCACTAGCTCGGTGAGGGTGTCTACGGCCTCCAGCACCACCAGCTGCGGTAGACCACCATCGTATCCCACCACACACCGCACAACCAAGTCACTCTCTTCTCTACTCTCCTCGATCCAGTTTGAGTCGTTCCCCGAAGACACCGTGCAGTTCCTTGGCGGTGACGGTCGTGCTAATAATAAAAATTATTTTCATTTTCTTATTTCCTATTAATAATATCAATATGAAAGTTTATTTGGTTGGACCGTGGCACGTCAATCACGCCAAAACTACTGAACAGATTCAAAGATATAGAAATTAAAATATGCTTCCGTGGTGAAATTGTTTCCGCGCGTCCGATGCTTCGGGTAAATGCTAATTTATAAAATCTACATTTTACCAATTACAAATCGCCAAAATGTCAAACTGATTTTAAGCCAAGAACTTGCTAAATACAACATGACTCCGAATAATAATAATATCTATAGACGTTTCACACCACGTCAGTCTGGCCCCGTGCTAAGTACCCGAGGGACTTGTGTTACAGGCACCAGACAACGGAAATATATTTAATACTTTTATACTATTCACATATTTAAGATTTTTATTTTATGATACACATATTTAATACAAATGCAACCTCTAGAAACACTGAAAAACTTGCTCCGTCGGCGGGATTCAAACCCGCGACCCCCGACTTAAGCTACCGTCGCGTTTAACAACTGAGCCACAGAGGTTGTCTAAATCTTAGAAGTTTTACTTACATATGAATGACATCATTACAAATATACGATTTACGAACTTAGGAGTTCTAACTAATATTATAAACTAAAACAACTCTTGAACAACAAGTTAAACTGTATCAGTTTTGTTTATTAAGTGTTAACATTTTCTATAAGTACTAACTGAAGTAGTAAGTAAATACATTATAAAACTTCGATAAAATGTTTAATACACAAGACAATAAGTTTCTTAATATACTTGATATTAGAAAATCAGCTCTTAACAAATAGTTTTTCAAGTGAAAAGTCGTAAGCAAAATGTTTACCAATAACAATGGAATATAAGTACAAAATAGCTAGAATCTAGTTCAAATAGAGACTTACACTAAGACTTTCTTTTTACGGCCTAAAAAATCTAAAATTATTTTCATTGTGTCGACAATATATCTGCGCAAGAAATATTCTTTTAAAATATTGTATATAATTTTATTATATATAACATGTCTTATGTCCAGAATGTGATAACATATAAAGCTGCTCTGGCTACTTAGATAAACTGCATTCGCCAATTTGAGATATAACATGTTTAACTTTGCTATTGAAAGAAGCGTACTTCTGGACTTAAATCGTTCCTAATTTCGACTTTAGACGTTCCAACTTTTTCGTCCGGGAACCTTTTTTCAATTAACCCTCACCTGCGGGCACAATTTGGAAGACACAAGGCTGCAGTTGTTGGCCGACGTTGTTTGTTCCACGGCAAGTGAGCGCGCCGTAGTCCCTCTCGCTTGCGGGCGTATACCGCAGCTCGCTGGTACTGCCGTTTAGCGTACCTTGTAAATAGACAGCTCATTTACCCTGGCCCAAGACCTTTTTGGATTGAATGGTCCGCAGGAATCATTTATGCTGGGACCCGAGGTTGTGAAAACAAATGAACCGTGAAATATGTAGCGAGTTTTACAAGATGTTTTACATAAAGTATATTGCATGTCAAATCAATCATGATAGCGTATTATGTGCCATCACAAAAAATATACCGAAGAAGATTGGGAACCTGCCTGAACTGAATAAGCTAATAGTGCAAAAGCAATTAAGTTATCATAAAATCCTATTTTTAATAACTGATTGCTTTATAAAGTGTATTGCGCGACAAAACAAATCAAATCATACTTATTTTTATATTCAACTAACGATACCATATTATGTGCCATCGCATGTAGACGGTATGTCTTGTAATATGAAAATTAGTGAATAAAGATGATTCATTTATTTAAAGGCCCGATAGGCCATTCGACTCTTTTTTAAAAAATTACATAACAAATGTAACCTTCGGCCTTACCGAATCTCGCGGGTGACACATTGAAGCTCTCGCCGCTGTTGTTAAACTGCCAGAGGAAGGTGACGTCAGCGGGGTCGGCGTGCACAGAACACCGCACGTGCAGGGACTCGTCTAGCGCGGCACCAACTATTTGAGGTGACACCAGACCACATACCGGTGCGTCTGCGACAAAAATAGACCTTTTTTTTAACGCTGAGAAATGCGGTAACGCATTCCGCAGGGGCTGTGGGGACTCCCACTGCGGATATGTGGGACTCGCTGCGACCGGCAGCCCTACCCACTAAAACTCTGCGGCGTTCCTCTCACCGCCTGAAAACGAAGCTACGGGCACGATCCACCTTCCGTAACTCCGAAGCGACAAAAATAGACCTTATTATAAATGGCACTAGCTGCTGCCCGCGACTTCGTCCGCGTGATAACTTTCCTCTTAAAATTTTTTCTTCATTTTTTTGCTACAAAGGTCACGGAACCCGAGACGAATTTTCGAACGAAAAATTTCCAACGAATGCAAACCGTGGAAATCGGTTCGTGCGTTCTGGAGTTATATGGTCAGGAAGTAAAACCCGACTTATTTTTATATAATTCTTCAACTTCGTTGCGCAAAAATTTGTATATCACGCGGGAACCGCACATTTTCCCGGGATAAAAAGTATTCTATATATTTCCCAGGCTTTATAGCTATGAAACAAAAAAAGATTTATTCCATTCCGTACAGCAGTTCCTGAGATCAGGGCGTACAAACAGACAAACGAACAACTTTTTTTGTCCATTAGTGTTCTATTACTATTCCTTAGTTGATTCCACATTGATTATTTTGTAAAAATATTAAATGTACAGACACTCCAATTTCACTGTTTTATTATATGTATAGAATAGATGACTCAAAATATTGTAATGATATAATTATTTATTGGTTATTGGTTTTGCCGTTTTTTAAGGAATTTACTACAAATTGAGAGTGTGTACGACAAAAATTAAAGTATGAATCAATAATCACCTATCTTACCTATTAATATTAAAAATGAATCGAAGACATTATTCTTATTGGTTTTCGCAATATTTGAGGCAAAATTAAAAAGAATCGAAACCTTGTTCATAAGCATTACGGTTAAAACGAAAATAATACTCTTACATACATGATGTTAGAGAATTGTTAACGAATTGCTAGTCTTAAGAAATTCTTGGAATGCTATTAGCAGCCCAGCATCTTGGGCTTCAGTTTTATTCAGGGCGTGAATGTCGGTTTTGTACTTAAATTCCCCTTTTTTTAAATAAAAATAAGGGGGAAAGCAAACGGGTTACCTGATGGAAAGTAACTAGACACTCGGAACATGCGCGTTGCCGGCCTTTTAAGTGGAAATACGCTCACTTCTTGAAGGTTTGTAGGTCGTGGCCGTCCGGAAATACTGCTGGTGATAGTTCATTCCAGAGCTTTACTGTGCGAGGCAGAAAGTTACCCCCTCAGGAGACGAATTTAAAAAAAAATCCTTCTTATTAGTCACGTTCGTTGTACGGAGAACACACACAACGAATTTCATGTTTCTTCGATCAGTGGTTACACATATTTTAGAAAAAAGGGTTTTTTAAAATGATTATATAGTTTATAAAAAAAGCATTGGTACAAAAACTTACAAACATTTCCACGAACGTAATATAAAGTGTAAAAACACACTTCATTATTTCATATAAACTGGTGTTTTAATTCTCTGTAATCCCTCGCAGTATTTCGGTAGATAAAATGTGGGCGACATTTAAAAAAAAGATTCGCCCGACGCTTTAATGCAAACAAATATCCGGGCTAAACCGGAGCAATTTAAACCGCAAACTAAAACTATGAATTAAAGTAGCGAAACAACAGATTGGGTTCGGCGAATCGTGGTAATATTAGGTAATAATTTGGATGATTTACCGCCTTCCTTGGGCCAATTACTATGCGGTCGGCGGCGGAAGGAACGGCTTCGATCCCGGCCGCAATCATTTGAATACACATCGGTATTTATAGCTTCGTAACTCACACTCGCTATGACATTTTATTGTTACAATAGATGTACGGTGAGGATATGCAAATGCCGGTGATTATGCGGGCCGCCATGTTTTATGGATGGGATTAATGACAGACTGTAAAATTACGAACATTCTTGTAGTTTACACTATGTAGATGAAGCTATTTTGTTACAGATACGTCTGTGAGTTAGAGTAGAAAATGTTATTTAAAATAGTTTGTAAGATAGATATTAGGCAGAAATTTGTTTTGTATTTGTTTGCAGAAATCATGGTAATGATAATATATACTTTTCCATAACTATTACTTATCTCCATACAAAGTTCACTCAAAAAGGTTTAGCAGTTCAAAGACGCGAAGATATAATATATACAGAGTTTTAAACATGTGTCACCTTACCATCTTACAGAGATAAGATGGTAAGGTGACATTTAAAAAAGCGGCTAAGATTTTCGAGATACATTATTTCACAATCCCGAACAATCCAGTATGATTTAAAATTCACGTAAACTATAAATATTGATCAGCAAATTATAAATTCTAGCCGCTGGAGACGTCCGAATTGTGAAACATTATTACCGCGCTACGTGCTACACAGATAACTTGGAAAATTGCTATTTGATGAATGGGATTTTGATACGGACGGAGTGGCGTTCTGTGTAGTTCTGTGCAGTAGATCTATGTAGCTGTGTTCAGCTCGGCGGACTTATTGACGGCTTCCGTATACTCCTAATAATGTATTCCGATGTTGACCGACCGTGTACAATGGCTCAGTAGACGGGGGGCTGCATGATGATAATTAGAATATGGGATCTCTGTTAGCATAATATTGCTACGCTAATTGCATAATTAGGATAGCATCAACATACCTAATTGTTTCGTCGTTTAAATGATAAACTAATACTGCTTCTCGGGATTTGAAAATCATTTGCATTCTCGCAATAAACACGGGCCCATGAGGTGGGCGAAAGATTTATGCATATGCATGAAAATTTGCAAAATCGTTCCGGACGAATGACGCTGAAAAATTAAAATATTTTTCGACACCGCCTAAGGGATGAACTTTTTTATCGACGAGGGAATTCGACAGGTGAAACAGACCACGACCTATTAATCAACGGAAAATACACCATTCCCGTTTTAAATTCACAGTACACTTACCTACATGACACATCTGTCCAAACAGGAATTATTTTACCCGTGAGAAAGGAAATGTCCGATTCACGTTAGTTTTATGAATGTTTCTAGCTGTGTTTAATTACTTCCTTCGTTAGTGAGATGCTCGTCAAAAAACATGCAAATATCACAAACAATCACAATCAGACAAAGCCATATTTTATTATTATAAATTTACTTCAAAAATAAAGAGGAAAAGTAATTAAAACACTAGTTTGATAAATATTTAATTTTAGTTTTTGATCGAAAGCCTTTATCTAATAGTTTTTATTATTAATGGAGTTTTTATTATTAAATATAATTGTTTTTATTATTAAATTTAATGGAGGCGGTACCCTGCCCCCCCGCTGCGTCGTTACCGTGGCTAGGAATGGCGAAGCTACCGGGAACGGGGGGCCGTAAATCTGGGTTGTCTTGCATAAGGCGGGATTTGCCATAGTCACCACGCTTGGCGAACGGGTTGGTGACCGCAGGCTGGAATGCTTTTATCTAATAGTGTTGCTGCCCACTATCAATTGCGGCGTTTATAGCATTCCAGAGATCGTCAAGGTTATACCGCCGCCATGAAACGGTAGCCAGCGCCTAAACGGCGCAGGAAGATGTTGACCTCTTATCCGGTCAGTGTCCTTTAGTCACCTCTTACGACAACCATAGGTTAGAAATGGGATGGTCCTATTCTTAGCCTAGGGGCACAAGGGCTTATAGCTCCGAAACATCCCCAAATCGTCGATTCCACAATCCCTTAAGACCAGGGTCTTTAATCAATGTGTACCGGTAATGTCATACGGAGCTGAAGCGTAGACACTCACCGAAGGACTAGTTCACAGGTTCAAGGTAGATCAGCGTGCTATGGAAAGAGCTATGTTGGGAGTATCTCTGGTCGATAAAATTTCCAACACGGTGATCCGCCTGACTTAAGTCAAAATTGTGGATCTCACGCGATAAAGGAATCCTGACGCAGCGGAGTTTCAGGCTGCATACGTTGATTTTTTTTATATTAAATATGATTTACGTGCGAGTTTTCTTAAACATGTTTGATAAAAACTGCTTAAGGCCTGTTAAAGGTATGAAAAATTTATAATTTTCTCCTACTTACAACTATTTCGATTTTTTAAAAATTCGACCCGCTGATTTCAAATTCAAATATTCTAAATCGATGTGCTACTTCTAGTAAAGTGATAGCTGCTACTAATAAAGTGATAGTTGGTGATAGTAATGATTAGATAAATTGTTAGTAGGTTTTTAGATCATTTAAAATTACGTGGGAATAATTATTTAAAATTAGAAATATGTCCATACTGGTATATAATTATTGGTTAACGTAAATTTTCACTTACATTGTATGCGCAGCGCGACACTCTCACTGGCCGTCTCCCCTCGTGCGTTCGCCGCCTTGCACGAGTAATGTCCCGCCTCTCGCCGCGTCACCTTCTGCAGCACCAGCGATCGCGTACTCACGATGATCCCCGACGTCATGTTCTGCGTCACTGGTCTGTCCTACGATAACAATGTGCTAGGAAATCTATTTTCTATTAAGATTTCAATGAGTTTTTTATTCTATAACAAAATATAAGCGCATAGACAATTTGTAGCTAGCAAAGAACAGTAGATAAGCCATAGACTAACTAGTCATTATTTTATCACAATTTTTTCATCAGTAATTGCTAAGAAATACAAAAGAAATAAAACAACAAAAACTGAACATACTCAACATTAAAAAGTTTTATATAAAAGTTAACGAAATAAAAGATCAGCCGTCGCTTTCAGACATCGATAGTTGAACTTAGCATAAAACGTTTGTGTGACTTCATAACAACTCCAACAACTTGACACTTTAATGGTTTTCCATGAACACACAATAGTTAATTGTCCTGTCAAGTTTTGTTTGGCATATTACTTAAACAATGAACTTTCCTATGCTGTTGTTATTAATATTATTATCACCGTAATTATAAGTAATAACAATTATAGAAATGTAAAATAACAATTAAATATTTGTTTTTTGTGTTTCAAAATTAGTATTTTATTTCCAGACATATTATATTATTATTAGCTAGACGATAAAATAGGTATATTTAAAGTTAACTCAGAATTGAAGGGAAAATGACTAATTGCATATATATGTAACATATATATGTTATAAAAGTTTGCTACGCACTCCACTTATGTCTTACAACGGTGCTGGAATTCAATTTTGCCGATACGCTAATTGTATTCAATAATTTTCTTCACATGTGCATCACCTTTGCTAATTAATATTCGCTATTACCTGCTCCCGTATAGTTAGAGCAATGCATATCAAAATTGAAGCTTACATTATGGTACCAGGAGATGCGGTGTTCCCGCGGGTTGGCTCGCACCGTGCACTCAAAGTACACGTCGTCACCCTCTTTGATGTCGTGGGGGTTGAGCGTGCTCCCGAGGCTCAGCGTCACCAGCGGGTTGTCTGTGGAATACGTCCTTTAGAGCCTCGCTATAAGGTACTAATTTATAGTTTCCAATCACGTCAACTATTAAGTTTGGTATAATAATAGTAATTATATTGTTAGCACACTAGATTCCTTTTCTCATATTCCAGTGTACCGATATTCGTTTGTCACGCAGAAACCCTACGTTTTCAGGATGAAAATTATGCTTTGTGCTTTCCCGGAACTCAAAGTGTCTTTATACCTAAATTCAGCAAAATCAACAGTTTGGCCGTGAAGTGGTAACGGACAGGCAGATAGACATATTTTTGTTGTGCCTGGTCAAAAATCTATACAAACGAAAAATAAACAATTCTCAGCGAAATTAACGAGCAAGTTTAATTACTATCGTTAGAGAGTAGAGACCTTACATTTATAGCTACAATAATAATAAAAGAATATGTCCAACATAAACTAAGTTGATTGACAAAAAATATTTCTTTGGCGATAGTTGATTAGGACGTCCATTTACGACGAACGTGCGGAGGTAACAAGCGAGAGTTTCCCCAAATATTGCGGCCAGAATATTATGAGGTGTAGGAAAAGTTGCGATATTTTTTCAGTATGATATTATTAATTGATACAAAATATAACATATTAGCAATAGCAGTGAAACTACACTTGACAACAATCCTTTTCTATTGCAAGTTGCATTTTTGTTCTCTGTTTAGCCCCGGGTAACACTCATTTTACTCAATCGGTGACACTAAAAATTATTTTATACCGATTTTCTTGAGACCACGGTGTTAATTCATATGAGATAGTAAATTATTCGTACCATGCCTCCTGGCTCTTTCAGTACCTCAGGTACACTTTGTTTAATGTTCGTGGAAAATGGAAATGTTTATCGAATGAGCTAGACTGAGGACTGAGAATTACGCTTGTACTCAGAGATAAAATATTAGCGCTGGTAATTTTGTTTATAATAATAATTCATGTTATAAAATAATTTTGTTTTAGCAGCTAGATGAGAGAGAGAAATGTTAACGTGTCAGTAATTTGGTTTAAGAGTACATCAACTATTACACACAATTGAAGTAGTTATAATATTTAAACTAAAATCTAACTTAGCCTCACGATGTACAAATTATTTTATAACACACTAAAACAAGCTGTTAATTAAAACGCCGCGCTGTGGCGTTGTGGAAAACGCCACAACGCTTTTTTGCTAAGGCCTATCAAAGTGTAAACTGAAAACCAATAACTTTGTTAACAATTCCGGCCATCAAATATGTGTCACAAGCTAAGTTAACAATTTAAATGTTTCAGAGTTTAAGGTAACTGTTTCAAAACTACGCCTTTTGTACTTAAACAGAGATACACATGGCTACACCGTGAAGGCTATGATCTTCCTAGTTAACATTCAATACAAAGATTGCATAAGTGTTATATCATAATTTTAAGGGGCCGGCGTGATCAAATGTGATCACTGACCGTGTATCACAAATTAATACAATCATACTAACACACTACGTTCAACTGTATCTGATCCTCGATGGTCTTGGTCGGCAGGGCGGCGTTCACAGCGACGCACTTGACCACGGCGCCGTTGTCGTCCGGCGCCGGCGTGAACGTGAGCGTGCTCACTGACCACGTCTCGTTCGAATGATCGCTCACCTAAAAAGGAATACGGAACGCCGCATTGCAGGTTGTTAGATACCTGCTCTGTTTCGCGGAATTAGTATTTCTAAATGCTCCAAAGAATTGTATGTAGGTTACTTTGGGAAATAGTATTTGTTTAGTGAACGTAACATTTAAATTTCATTTCTCTGAACTGTACCTACAATTTGTACACGAAAAAAAATAGATTTCCTTTTACATCATGTTTCACAATATAAAACTACTAATTTAAAATCTTTTTTAAGATTATAGATACTCGGAAATGCATTCCTAAATTCTATATCGAATCGACAGATTTCAATATCATTTGCATTACGTCTCACGTAATTAGAGTCTGTCAATTCAATACAAATTTAGAAATCATTTACGCTACGTTTACATCTACGTCTCGTAGCAGTGTTAGTTGACCCTAAGGATCTTACGACTTAATAAAGAGTATATACATACTTTGTCCTTCCCAAAGCTTCTGTTGTCTTTGTACCATACGATCTGTGCTGGAGGTCTGCTTCCCTCGGACACGCAACGTAACGAAGTTGTAGATGTCGCTACCAGCTGCTGCGGTCTACTTAGTAGTGATACCGATAGTGGTGCCACTGAAACAAATACCTTCATTAACCCCGTTGTTAAGTTCTTTTAGAAAAAAAAGAGGACAAACGGGCAAACAGGTAACCTGATGGAATGCAACTATCGTATTCCATAGACACTCGTGTCACCAAAGGAGTTGCTACCAAAGTTTTACTTGGTAGTGGAGACTGGAAGACTGCCACTCATCAAAATGATGTGGGTGGAAAATGTTCTTTTTTTAATGGTACAAAACTCGCGTGAGTCCAACTTGCACTTAGCCGGTTTTTAAAGAAATTCGCTTCCTCAACCTACTTAGGTGTTTGCTCAAATGTTGTCGACGTCCATACAACGTTGAGTACACCGGTTCTCGTCAGATCACCGGAGTAAAGTAACGTCGGGCGTGCTTAGTATTTGAATGGGTTTGCCTGGGAATACCGTCTGAATTTCATTAAACTTCTATGTCCCTCTGAGGGGTTCCGTACCCGAAGGATAATTAGGGCATCCTATTACTAATACTTCGACGTCTGTCCGTCTGTTTGTTTTCAGGCTCTACCTCACGAACAAATTTTCACAGAATATGTATTTTGAAATTTAGGATTTCAAGTATATGTATGTTGTAATCTTACTAGATGAGGGAAATTTCAGCTTTCTGGTTCCTTATTCAATGGTTATCTAATAGAGGGCTGAAAATGCGGCTAAATTGTTCCTGTAAAGATGGTACGGCAGTATTTGCTTCGCGCTTGACTTGGCGGTGCCACAGCCGTGCCACCAGATACATTTTAAAAACTACTATAAAACATTCCAAAAAAGCTAAAATGAGGATGAACACAAAGCAGTTTATTTTATCTTATTCCTGTTTTTCCTATCCGTATTAAGTGTGTTTAGAATAAAAGTTATTTCAACAAATTCACGGACGCCGGGCGCGTCGAAACACTATACAGGGGGAGCCTTTTGTTACCCTGACAAAGGGTTCCGGAGCGTTCAGCTGCGGTTTATACAGGGTGTTCAACTTTATTATTTTAAACTTTAAATTTAGGTAAGATGCAAGTTTCGAAACTAAAAGCAATATTGTTTAACTAGCGCTCGTGTGACAGGTATTGTGTAAAGCTAATATTAGTCAGCTATTTATAAACAATAACGTTATGTTTATGTTATAATAACACTAGATGATGCTTGTAATTCCGTTGCGCTAAAATTTATTTTTGCCGAAACCGTACATTTTTCAGGATAAGCAATATCCTATATCCCCGACGCGCGTTTTGCCCCAACACTTAACGGACGTTGTTCGTAGAGTCCACATCCTGAGGATGCTCCGGTGTTGGGACAAAACGCGCGTCGAGGTTTTCAACTCGCATTACTTGCATGTTAAGGCTTATATCCAAGGACTACCCGGGACTCCAAGTATCTCCATAACAAATTTTACGACTTAAAAACTAATTTTGTATTTAAGTTTGATCTACTCGCATTGAATAAAAATATTCCAATAAGAAGGACAAGATTCTTACAAAACCTTTTTTTTACAACTCCTTAACCGATTCGTTGCGCATGACACGCCACGCGTGCCATCGATTTCTTTTCTATGTGCGGAAGGCACGCTAGTCGTGCCATTTA
>JAOTAV010050322.1:0-16326 GCA_026546445.1 Cyclargus thomasi
AATTCGGGCTCGTCGGTGATCAAACGATCGATCCGTTGAAATTGTCGCTTTAGCAGATAATAGTACGCCATTTATCATAGCTATGAGTTTAGTACTAATTGCAGTGCAATTGTGGCAGGTCTGAAGTTATGAATAACCCGCCATAGGCCATGGCGTATCGGCTGCAGCGTTTTAGCCTCCTAGGAAGGCAGTGATTCTCGTAATTACATACGACAACAGAAATAAAGTGGCTTACATACATATAATATTGTAAATGCTTAACTGAATAATAAGCTGTTTTTAATTAGCAATGGTTGCTACAGGATAATAAAACTATTTAATGCTACAGTGTAACATACTCGTACATACAATACTACAGTGTAACATACACACATCTATATATTAATACGGGAGCGAAAAACTTTGTACCCCTTTTTTAGGAATCACTCGTAGATTTAAAAGCATGAAATTTTTCCCAGTTGTATTTGATATGGAGGAGGAGCGTGGAATACCGATATTATTTTAAAATATGCTTTAACTTTGCATATTTTTAATAAATACAACGAGACGCACACTACAGCACGCACGCCATTTAGCACGCACTATATTTTGTCATGACACGACCATACATCTATATATACTCTTTTGTTTATGGTTGAAGTTTGTTTTTTATTTAATTGAACAAGACCTTTATGCCAAATTGAATTGAACATAGATTATATTTTTATAGGTCCTCTACATGATGGATTTAAATATTTATGGCCGAATTTCGACCACAGGCCGACCTCTAGTTTATATAAAAACTAGCACTAATACTAAACGCGTATTGATTGTGCGCGGATTTCGGAAGTCATCGTCGGAATCTAGCCCTGCGCGAGCGAAGCCACGGGCAAAAGTCAGTAATACAATAAAGCTTTAACAAGCATTGATCAACAATATTATTTTACTTTTGGTGTATTCAAGTAACTTACATTTGAGAATATTATTTGATTGATTTTGATCAAAAATGAATGTCTATTACTCGTAATAAATCCTCTCAAAAGAAATCTTTTATAAAGTACTAATAAGAGTTTGATTAATTTGTTTAAGTTATATCTGGAATATTGTTGCTTGTTATTTAAGCATCTCATAATCCCACCTATTTCAATACAAAACGTCTTTCAGACGTCTTTCAACCACAATACGATTGAATATTGCTTTATAAATTTATTGTAGGTTAAACTAAATACTCAAACGATTCCTTTAGTCCCATGTCAGGCCTAGCTTAGATATAAATATAGTTCAATTTAAAATAGATATTTTAAAAATTAATTCTTAATTTACATTAAAAACCCTACGAAGTGTAGGTTGGACTGGAGCGCAAAGGGTTCCGTACCAATAGAGAGCAAAAAATTGAAAAAACGTGAACCAATAGAGACAAAGAAAAATGGCAATAAAACACGTACGAGATTTAATTTGTTGGTATAACGACACCAAAATTCATCATGTGTGAAAAATTCAACTCTCTAGTTATTAGCGTTCTTGAGATGAAGCAAAGAGACAGACAGACGGATAGACGAATAGACATCAAAGTCCTAGTAATAGGGTCCCATTTTAACCATTGCGTGCGGAACCCTAAAAAACATATATACTGACGAATTGAAAAACCCCCTCCTATTTGGAAGTCGGTTAAAAAGAAAAGAACCGCCCCTGTGACCTAGTGATAATATGATCAATTTCTAAGCCCTATTTGTTGACTCCAATACCCGTCATAAAACTAAAGCCAACGTCTAATTTTGTCACAGCCAATTTTGACGACAATAAGGTATTAAAATATTCAAGCTATACCCAATTTCGGGTTCCTAAAATATATCGAGTGAGCTATGTAGGAACATGTTTTGGCAACCAGACCAAACAGAAGACAGAAGCAAAGCAAAGATTTCAAACTGAAAAATGAATTCTAAGGTTATTATAAACAGTTCTTACTATGTTTTTTTAATGAATAAGTGGACAAAAATAAGACAGATCACCTGATGGACAGCAACTGCTGTCGCTTGTAAAACATAAGAGTGGGTTGCCGACCGTTTTTCGAAAGGCTACGGAACAGGGAATAGAGATAGTATTTTTTTACGATATTTAGGGGGGCAAATAAGCCGAGGGGTTACCTAATGGAAAGCAACTGCCGTCGCCCATGGACACTCGTAACATCCGAAGAACGCAAGTGCGTTGCCAGCTTATGAGGGACTAGAGAATAGGAATAGGGGGATTAGGGAAGTTGGGCCACCGGTAAAACTCACTGAACGAAACACAGTACAATGTCGTTTCACGCCAGTTTTCTGTGAGGCCGTGTTATCAATCCGGTCAAGTCGGCCTATTCGTGCCGAAGCGTAGCTCTCCCGCGACAATGTGTAGTTAGACCTCCGGTAAACACACTTACTCTACAAAACACAGCAAACACTTTTTCACAATGTGAGGTCGTGGTATTATCCAAACTAATATTATAAATTAGAAAGTATATTTGTTCGTTTGTTTTTCCATCCTTTCGCCACAGCAAAGCGACTAATCAACTGGATTTTGTATTGACTTCGTTGAAACCATGAAGAGTAAAATAGGTTGCTTCTGGTCTTGGAAAACCTTTCAACGCGAGCGAAGCCTTGGGAAAAAGCTATTTGGTTCATATGTTTGGAAGAAATCCTCAACGAACGTACGTAAATTGCAACTGTACTTACTTTAGACTAGATGATACTCGCAACTTTGTCGCGCCATAATTCGTTTATCAAGCTGGAACTTGTCCCTATGTCTTTCCACAGGACACAAAGGATATCAACCAAATTTCAGCAAGTCGGTTCAGTGGTTTGGACGTGAAGAGGTAACAGACAGATCATTGTATCCCACGAATAAGGAAGCGATTGCAAAAAAGCGAACTTTACAGGAGAAAGTTTCCTTTCTCTCCGTGAAAAAAGATCCTATACGCAAAATTGTATTTTTTCTAGCACTTCGTTTCTGCGTCGTGAGTTCTGTCACGCACTGAAAAAAGAAAGTTACCTAGGTACCTTTGTTTTTTTTTCGCCAAGGAACCCAAGAGCATCTGTCATTTTTTAAAACTATAAAGTAAATAATGACTAGTTATTAAAACTAAATTTTTTAGTAAATTGGAGTTAAAATATAATGAGTTAACTCCAAATTTATTATAAAACTAAAAAGCCAAAATGACCAGGGTATTCGTAGGATAAAATTTTCGTAGAATACGACGTGAAAGACACAATTTCACATACATAATCCTTATTACATTTTGTTTGTGTGTGATAGGACCTTGCATCTAAATTCCGATATTCACTGGTGAAATACACTGCTAAGTTTTGTTACAAAGTCAAAGTGTCACCTGTACATCCGAAACCTTTATTGTTCAAAGGCTTACAAACTGTGCAATTGCATTGTATTCCACCAGATGTTACATACTTCGATCTTATGCATATAGCAATAGAGCTCAAAACGATGTAGCAATTGTAAAGTGTGGTTAGATGTGAAACTTCGCAGTTCAACTCGACGACTACTTCGGTTTTTGATTCCTACATACATGTACCAGAAACAGTACATACTACGTTTCGACCGACATGTCGTTCGCAAGGACATTCGAAAGCAAAAAGACGTTATATTCTTTTCATTAGTAAGATTTTTTTAACGAGAAATAAATGCATACGACTGTATCAATTTATTTCTCGTTTCTCCAGCGCGATACTTCTGTTCTAAAGTACAAGTTGAATTTCACTCCGTTACATCCGCTTAGCTAAGTTACTTTGGGAATGGCGGAATTGGTTGTTGTTTCGGGTCACAATATGCTGAAATATACTACCACGCTTCGGCATGAATGGGCTGGGTCGACCGGAGGTAGCTGCCTTACAGAAAACTGTCGTGAAACAACGTAGCGCTGTGTTTCGTCCAATGAGTTTATTCCGGAGGTCCAACTCCCTGACACCTAATTACCTATTACCTTACCTACCCTATTATCTATTCCCGTAGACTCTCTAGCAACCATTCTCTCGCTTGCCCCATAAATTAAAAAAAAAATCCGTAATTATAACTAAGGCGTATTACTACAATACTTAATACAAAAGGCGAAATTCGACCTTAAATATTCAAATCCATCATTTAGAGGAGCTATAAGAAATATAATCTATTCTCAATTCAATCACAGACTTGAACCATAAGCAAAAGAGTATTACGTGTATGATTATCGTGTCATGTCAAAATATTTTAGTGCGCGTATCATAGTGTGCATATTGCAGTGTTCGTAGCGTTTTATTTATTAAAAATATGCAAGATTAGAGCATATTTTAAAAATATTATTAATATTCCACGCCCCTCTATATCAACTATAACTGTGAGAAATTCCATACTTTTACATCTACTCGTCTTTCGTAAAAAGGGAAAAAAAGTTTTCCGCTCGCGTATTAATATATAGAAGAAATGTTGATACAAGCAAACAGTAACAAGATACATTGTTTTTCCCAAAAAAACTTATATTATAGAAAATTCTTGTATCACAATACTAGTTACAGTCAAAATAGCTTTACCGATCTTTACTAAATAATAACTTATTCAAATAAAAAGTGTTACGTCATATAGTTTATGTGGCATAACAACATTTGCCGGGTCACTTTTTATTAAAAATATAACAGAACAATTATATACTATAACCACTACATAGTTAGCATAACTGAATCCTACTCGTTGGTACCAAAAGCAAATTAATCAAATTCAAATAGTCCCTTATTTGTGTTGCTTCAATATTTATGCCGACAAATCAAATTAGTTTAAAATTTTGTTGATCGTTTATTAATGACCGCTATTTCGGTCATTCGGTCACAAAACAATATAATTATTTCCCATTTGACTATTTAACTTTAATTTCATTATATTATAGGTGTACGTAACAGTAAAAAAAAATAGCGATCGTTCAAGTTGTCTTCATTTCTTGCCTAAGGTGCAAACTATGTGATTTTAATTATAATATTTTATTGAAAACGCGTGCAGCGCTGGAATAGAAAAAAATTGTTTGTATACCTTAGTGAGATATTACAGGTACAGCGATTTAAGATATTAGAACGATTTTGATAAATATTATGAGGTCGAAATAGTAAATATATTCGTCCGGCAACTGGCACCATGCTGCATTCCATATCGCTCGCAAAGACACAGAAAACCTAAACAAATAAGATTGAGAAGTAATTTTTTTATGAAAGACAAAAAAAACATGGTAGTATTTCAGGAAACTAAAATACGTATTCTACGCCGAACTGAAAGGAAAAAGAGGGAAAATGCAAAAGTACTTTCTTAATTTGCAAAGTTCAATAGTTGGCAGGTTTGCTGGCAGTTCTAGCGGCGCCTAGTTGAACTTAAAACGAATAAGAAGCCATTTTTATTTCTGTACCGGCACCGGCAGCCATTACAGTATATACTTTATACATATTTCTTTGAATTAAAAACGCAATATTAAAATGTTGTCTTCCATTTGAGTATCATGAACTCGCATTAGGATATTACTGTGTGCGCTACGAATTATAAATGTAGAACAGGACCTAGGCGCGTTGTCTCGAGCGATCAGTCTTGAGTAGAACACTGTTTGAACCGTAAAAATAAACATAACGTATTTTTCTCATTTTATAAATTTTTTGTCAGAATATTTTTTTAACTGACTTTTGCCCTTTAGTTACGGGCAACGCACTTTCGCATGAAAATTAATAATTTATCCCATTTTTACAAATTTTTTTTATTACTGCTCGGCTCCTATCGTAGCATTATGTTATATAGCCTATAGCCTTCCTCGATAAATGGACTAACCAACACAGAAATTTTCAATTCCGGCCAGAAGTTCCCGAGATTAGCGCTTTCGAACAAACAAACATTTTAACATTTCCATACTAATATTATAAATGCATAAGTGTGTCTGTCTGCCTGTCTGTAGCCTATTCACGCTTAAACAACTGAACCAATGTAGCCAAAATTTGAATTGAAATGCTTTGAATCCCGGGGGAGGACATAGGATACTTTTTATCCTAAAGAAATTTTAGTGAAACGAAGTTGCGGGCGTCATTTTCAGTTCATAAGCACGTTGGTAGCTAAAGCCTGGGGTCGCGGGTTCGAATCCCGCCGACGGAGCAAAAAGTTTTTCAATGTTCCCGGGTCTTGGATGTGTATTCACGTAATAAAAATCTTAAATATGTGTATAGTATAAAAAGTATTAAATATAAATATATTTCCGTTGTCTGGTACCTATAACACAAGTCCCTCGGGTACTTAGCACGGTGGCTGACGGAGTGTGAAACGTAGATATTTTTATCATTTTGTGTTTTCTATGTTTAACACGCTTTAGTATATTTCAACAGATTGTGACCCGAAACAACATACAAGTTTAATTCCGCCATTCCCAAAGGAACTTAGCTAAGCGGGTGTAACGGAGTGAAGTTCAACTTGTACTTTAGAACAGAAGTATCGCGCGAGAAATAAATGGATACAGTCGTATTCATTTATTTCTCGTTAAAAAACATCTGGTTTCTCATTGTGTATCTGTATCTATCGATATAGTTTAGCCAATTCATCATAAATCAAATCATGAAATCGAAATCATTTATTTCAGGCATCATAGACCCATATTATAAATACCTTAAAAGTAACATACATATTATATTATAATAGATACCTTAAAGCCTAACATACATATTAATATATTCTTAAAACTAAGACTTTGTCACGTATTTTCGGTGACGTGACACACTTCGTTCCGAAGTCTATAATGTCTCTACGATCGTCGTGCAAGCGTCCACATAATTAGCCGTAGTGCTTTACCAACTCGCCGATCAAAGGCGAATATAGACTGATATTGGATGACGGAGTCGTGTATGCCCTCCACACCGTGGTGATCACGTATCAATGTCCGGGTTCGGCGATTATGAAGAGAAGCCATGAAATTGGTTACCCTCTGGCCAGCCACATACTATGATTCTAGTATCATACTTCATGGCTTCTAGAATGATCCAGACCTAGAGTATAGGTTCTGTAGTACCTTTTAACATTTTACGTTCAGGTTTTTTTTTACATTATTATATTCCTGCCCAATCTTTAACGAAATTGAGTTGGAAGAAGTGACATAAAAGTGAGCGGCGAGGTTAGGGCAATAAAGTAGCCTACCTCGCGAAAAAACTTCCAGAAGAACCGTCAATTCCTCTAAGCTGACACTTAAAACTTTCCATTACATAAGTAGAGGAATTTGAAACACTCAACTCAGCTTTCTGAACCCTCCGTTTTATTTTGGCAAAATATTTTCGTCAAGTCGATTGTATTTTGAAATATTTCTAAGCGACTAAGATGGAAAATCAGCTGATAAAATTATGACTACTTTTGATGTTGATGATGAGGTATTAATTTTGCTTTTACCTTGCTGTAAATTAATTATATATTATATATTTAATATATTATCTTATATCCTCTTAAGGGTTCCGTACCCGAATTACTATCCTATCGGGTGCAGCAGCGCCATCTAATAACAAAAGGTCTAATTCGCGCTAGCGCATTATACGACGTGTTAGAGCTGGTTAATAATAATAAATCATTTATTTCAGACAAGGTCTGAATAAATTCTTAGTAATTACAATGTTTAAAACTATGATAGTAGACGTCATAAACATTAAATTCAATTCATATGTCTGTGTGATCTGTTTGCGACACTAGGTAAATGTGTGTGTATATACCGAAAGTCAAAGGTGGTGTCTCCTCGACCTGGCAAGAACAAGAATAGGAGGTGCGATGAGGAAGGCTTCACACTGGTGGAGAAGAAGAAGCCCGCCACCCGCAACCATCGTAGCATCGCACCGTATGTACCAGCGACGTCCTTGTACATATCATGCCTGCACTGGTCCGAGGTGGAGGACGTCGTGGACTACGTCGGTAAGAAGACGTCACCCCACTTGAGGGTCGAGCGTTTGCATTCTCGCCACAAGGTCAACTTTAGTTCCTTTGTGGGGAGAGTGGCAACGAATCTCCTATCGAACTTCGAGGTGGAGGAATTCTGGCCGACTGGTGTGGTCTACCGACGGTTAAGGGGGAGACTCCGGAATAAAGTGCGTGTCGTGTCGCCGGCAACACGCGACAAAGTGTAGTTTTAAGTATATTATGTTCATATGTATATTAGTCTATAAGGTATTTATATTATGGGCCTTATTGCCTGAAATAAATGGTAAACAAATAAATCTTATAAAAGAAGACAAAAGTGGAAGAAGCGGAGAACTAATATTGAAAAAACTGCCGGATTTGACCGGAAAAACAATTTGAAACTAAATTAATTTGAATTTAATTGGTAGCTTCATAGATAAACTAGATAATGAAATCGCTAAACCGCAAGATTATTTAAAAATTTTTGAAAAAAATGAGTGTTTACTTGAAGGTTGTAAAATGTTAGTTACTCTCTTCTTCCGCTTATGTCTTTAAATGTGAAAGTGTTGACCTGACATACGCCAAGAGTCTGATCAGATCAAAACCTTAGACTGACTATACCCTTAATTTCCATCCATAGTAATGTTAAAACTTATATATGATACAGATCGTATAGTATTTTGATCAGGTTAGGCCAAACTCAGCCACGACTTACATGGTATTGACATATTCCGACCATATGACGTAGATCCGTCAACTGGCTCTCTTTCAATTTCCCCCATTATACATCACGCTACGACCAATAGGAGCTGATCAGTATTCAAAAAATGTTGTGAAGACGGGATAGTTTATCAAGTTTCACGTGGACGTAGACACGGGCAATAACTAGTATTTAGATACAATCGATCCAGCCGCCCTGGACGAGTTCAATAAAAAAACACGGAAATTTAATTTGGTACATCGAACGTTCGTGAGCAAAGTGACGTGCATGTATGGAAACCAATGCTAATATAAGCCCCGAAATCAGTTGAAGTTTATAAACAAATTGAAACGAATTTATTAGCGCTCCGGCGCTGGAGATAAGCACGTTAATTGAAAATACCTCGCAAACAATATGAACAATCAAAATGATAATGAGGATGAATCGGGTGTAATTAAATATTGCCCGCACTCCGCACCCTATCCTACTAAATATACGTAATGATTTGGTGTTAATGCGAGAATGGTTTCGTCATGACTACGTAATTTTAGCTTTTTTCTTAATGAGAAGGACATCTGAGGAGACGAGTCACTAGTAACAGTAGAAGCGTTGCAAGTTCTTGATGAAGGAATAGGCTAAAACGTAAATTATTAAACGCCATCTGGCGAATTATGTTCGAACCATTTTGGCAGTCAGTCGGCGTTATAGCAGTACAGCAGATGATAGCGCCACCTACACCCACTTTTAAATTACCATCGATTAAAATACATCTTCCAGTGGACCAAATTGTGTATCTAAACCATTCTCAATACATTTTAAATACTTACGATACATGTTACCAAAATATAGTCTAGTCGTTTGGAAGGAGTAGAGTGACAAAAAAAGGCATACAAGAAATAATAAACACACCTGTGGGACTGAGCGTGGTGGCCGCTAAGGAAGATCTTCCTACCGTGAATAAGAATAAGAAGTATGAGAATACATTAATTTTTAACATCACACAATACATAATAATACGGCAAAGATACAGACAGTAAAGTAAAAACAGACACATAGAATTATTATGCTGTATGATGCCAAAAAATTGACCCCAGCTCAGCAAACGCAGCAGACGACCCCGCAGCACTGGTATTCTACAGCCAATGAGTGTCACAACACTATATTTTTAAAGAAGACAAACAAAGAAAAAAAAACTTACATGAACATAAAACAAAAAATATGCAAAAATTAAAAGAAAAGAAAATTTGAAATGATCATACAGATAGGTAAATGTTGCGTGATTGTGATGCTGTTGGTTTTGCACATTAAATAAACAAATAATAATAATTAAAAACAAAAAAAAACAAAGTTCAACATGCAAGGATATTAAGCAAAGTTCACTCAAGCCACTATGACATTGGCAAATAACTGAGTCGGCCATAATTAAGAGGAAGAAGAAGAAGGATGTTATGGTACATGTCAAGTACGTGTTTTTCATTTTTAATCTTTAAAGGCCTTAAGACAAATTTGAGCTGTCGTATATATACCGGCGCCGTGCTTCGAAATTTTTAATAACGCAACTTTGATACACATCTTTAATTCACATCCATGACGACAGGAACATTCAAAAACTTTTTGTTCCGTCGGCGGAATTCGAATCCGCGTCTCCCTTTAGCTACCAATGCGCTGAACCATTGCGCCACAGAGGTCATCGTTCGGAAAAACAACCTCATTAAATGTAAAAATATGTAAAGCTAAAGTTACCTCAAACTAAGCGGAGCGAGACACGCCGAGTTTTCGCCAAATCTGTAACAAACAAACTTTACTGCATGGTTTCCACGTTCAAACATTTTCGAGTATGTTTGGTCTTAACGAAGGGTATTTTTTTTTAACGATATTTAGGGGGCAAGCGAGCAGACGGGTTACCTGATGGAGAGCAACTGCCGTCGCCTATGGACACTCGTGACATCCGAAGAGTCGCAAGTGCGTTGCCGGCCTTTATGAGGGAATAGGGAATGGGAGTAGGGATTAAGGGGGTCAGGTAAGTTGGGCCACAGGTATACTGACTTACTGGATGAAACACAGCACAACGCCGTTTCGCGCCAGTTTTCTGTGAGGCCGTGGTAATGTTACGGTCGAGCCGTCCCATTCCTGGCAAAGCATGGCTCTCCCACGGCAATGAGCATCCGTATTATGCACTTGAGATTGGAAAATGTCTCTTTGGTGCACGGCTCCATCCGGTTTTGAACCAGCACCCTCTCGAATGCGAACTAAACGTACCCACTAGGCCACGGACGAGCTAAAACTAGGTGTACAACAGTAAGATTAAATAAAAAACCTTCAATTAGAAAGCGTGAGTTCCCTCTTAAAAGGCCGGCAATACACTTGCGACTCTTCGGATGTCACGAGTGTCCATGGGCGACAGCAATCGCTTTCCATCAAGTAACCCGTCTGCTCGCTTGCCCCCTAAATAACATTAAAAAATAATAACAAACATACACACACAAAAACTTTCGCAATTATAATATTACTATGAAGAATGAAATGATTCTCTCTCGACATCTCTCTTTCCTTTCTCATATTTGTTCACAGCTTAGCACCGGAACATATTGACGTGAAGGGAAAAAACAATTTCCCGCCCAATTCGGCGTAAGTGTGTTAACATAAATCATAGAGGGCGTATTAGCATACTGCGTGTGATGAATCACCGCAGAGGGTACTGCCGGTGACAACTTTATCTCCATCGTATTTGTATTTGTATAATGCGAGTGACCAGATATTGTTTATATAAACGTCAGCTTTGAATCTTTCTTGTTTCCTTAATATATCATTAAACGTTAAAAAATACATGAAACAGAAGTTTACACCTATATTTATCATAGAACGAACACGGGCGCGTTATTATGGAAGCTGGAAAATAATGCAGTCGATACGATCGATCGATAATAACGCGCTAATGTGGTGGAGGCTAAGCGCGTGTACTGCAAAATTTTAAAAGCGTCCGTGGCCATTAAGCCATGGACGCGATGGCTAAGACCTTTGATTCGCACTCGAGAGGGCAGGTTCGATTCCGATCCCAAGCACATAATACGGATACTCATTACCGTTAGAGAGCCTTGCTTTGGCATGAATAGGCCGGCTCGACCGGAGTGATACCACGGCCTAACCGGTAACTGACGTGAAACGGCGTTGTGCTGTGTTTCGTTCAGTGAGTGAGATTACCGGTGGCCCAACTTCCCTCTATCCCTATTCCAATTCCCTATTCCATCATAGAGTTCGGCAACGCACTTGTGACTCTTCTGATGTTGCGAGTGTCCACGGGTGACCGCAGTTACTTTCCATCCAGGTAATCCGACTGTTCGCATGCCCCCTAAACATCATAAAAAACATATATCCGCGCGATTTTTACATTTATTTTTAATTTTTATCGGTAACGTTCGCGCGTTGTAAAAATCGGAAATTTTCGGAATGCAATATTAGAGCTCGTTTAAAATATTCACATCAAATGTAAACTCTAAACCAATTAATAAATTTGACAATGCATTTGCGAATCCACTTGAGACAAACGGAGACAAACAGAGAACCACATCCTTAGCGAATCGAATCGAATCGACATTTCCGAATTTCATCCTGCTCAATGTCACTCGTAGTTTACACGAGAAAATAACAATAAATTTCCCAGTTTATACTTATTGACTGCAAATAAAGAACGTAAAGAAATACATGCCTAATTCAAATTTATCGTATGTCTCTCGAGATATTCCGAATGAAGGTATAAAAAGATTTTTATTTGTGTAATGTAATCTATGTTTGGGTGGCGCGGGGGAATGTGGACCTTATTTGTTTGTGTTACCGCCGTTTATACTTTGCGCTCGACTCTGGCTGGAAACGTACAAAAGCATGCATAAGCCTAGCATCGCGTCGGTAATATCAATAAACATTTTTATTCGTCATAATGTTTAGACATCAAGTAATGGAAAAGGTATTCGAAGGTAAAGCTAAACTGCGTCTTTAGGGTAATCGCATTTTTTTTTCTCAGCAGCGTGCGCGTTGCATTTTAGAATTCGTTGTATGCAGGTTGCGAAACCGCACAGTACGCGCCGCATTGCGTAATGTGAGTGTACGAGGCTATCAAGAAATGCGGCGCGTGCGATTGTGACAAATGTACGTTCATCCTTAGAGCAATGTTCGTTGTAATATCATTCATTTATTATATTGGTGCCCGCAAATTCGTTGCGCAAAAATTTGTAAATCACACGGGAACCGTATATTTCCCTGGGATAAAAAATACCCTATATGTTGCTCAGACCTAATAGCTATTAAACAAAAAAAAGATTTATTAAAATCCGTCCAGTACTTCCTGAGATTAGCGCGTACAAACAGATAAAGAGGCAATTAGGCAACTTTTTTTGGACGGTATGAGTTCGATTACTGGTCCTTATCACCCCTTCATTGATTATTTTGAAAAATATTAAATGTACAGACACTCCAATTTTACTGTTTTATTATATGTATATAGACATAGATTGCAAATTTAATTTGAAATGTAATAAAGCTTTATTAAACAGTAATTTTATAACAAAACATATTTTTATCAAAAAATTATTTTGACGCAGATTGTAGGTAATAAAAGTTAAGAAGTAATGAAAAAAATTATATTTTCTGCGACTGTATATATATATTTTTTAATTAATTCAGCACTTCTAAATAACACACAAACATTTGCATGTTTGATTTACCTCGGCTAGGCTGTAAAGGTAACAGGACACCTTCCCTAGGCCTATATATAGGTAGAGCGTGTGATAAAAGCATTAGGAGCATAGCGTGACGTGCCGCCATAAGTCCACATCCAGGAAATGTATTTCTTTGAGACAATAATGACAATACGTCAGTGATAACTTATCGGCCGCGATATGGGGAAAGGTAAACGAAGACAGATCTACGACATCCACAAAAGTACCACCCGAACAGTTTTAATACAATGAAGTGAACAAGATGCCAAGATATAGATAGATGAATGGAAGTGACAAAAAAAGGAACATTACAGTAGGGCGGCAACATTGGGTTCAACAAATTGAATGATTGAGTATGTCGTTTGAGTGTAGGGTCTAGACTTTACTAGGAGGTTGGCAGATCCAGTAGAGTTCTAGAATCTAGACTATACTAGGAGGTATGAATAAAAATTAATTTCCAATTTTTTAAGCCTAGCCACACTATGTCGAACAGCATAACTGATTTGCCTTTCTTTTGTCTTGAAATACTCGTGACAATCCAGGAAAGGCTTACGAGTATATTAGGTAAGGGGTAATATAAATTTCTCCGTGTCATTTATTATCCATTCGCTCAAGCGAATTTGGCGGAATGAATAATTAGCTCTCTCTCAAATTTCCATACAAACCGCGATGTGACAACACAACACTTTATTGTTGACAGTCACGTTTTGTATGGAAATGACTAATTTTTTGACAGAGGGTTAATGAACCATACTGCCAATCTCGATCGAATGCATTATAGTATCGTAAAGGAAAGGATTACAGAGATAGATGTGGTTCAACTACCTTTTAGCACGGCGTAATAACACGAGTGCAATCTTGCGATTCAACGACCCTGTAAAGCGATTATTATCGCACGTTTGCTCGACAAGCCGGCTACCTGCAGTTCTCAGCTAATATTTATAACGCATGTTTAATGTATGGGACGAAGGAAAATCACATACAAATTTATTAAATTTGTACGCCACACTATGCTAAAGAGTCATACCGGCTCGTGGACGACGTCGTAAAACCGCGCTTGAGCTATTTTTTGTCCAAAACATTTTACCATATCCCGTATATTCTTTCATAAAAGACCGGCAACTCACTTGCGAAATTTCTAATGTCACCAGTATCTATGAGCCAAGGCCTTGGCATTGCATCACGATAATAGTGAGTAATGAGCAGACTATCATTTGCCCACTAATTTCATAAAAGAAATTTAAGAGAACGAACATTTGCTTTCTCAAAATTTTGATCAATGTAACATTAGCAAACAAAGTACCTAAATCTGTATTATAATTATGCTTATCAATCGATTTCTTTTTAAAACTAACAAAAAAAAACTAGCAATTTTAAAACTATCAAAACTATTATATAAGTTACTAGCGTTTTCCCGGGTATTCGCCTGCGTGAAATTAAAAACATCACAAAACCACTATATATAAGAGTTGGCGCTGTATGTGAGAAATGATTTTCCCAGTTTTCCTGCTTTTTTCTTGAAATTTTTCCTGAACTTTCTTTGCTATAAACGTCACGGAGCCTGATACCGTTTCAACGAATGCAAAACCGTGGAAATCGGTTCGTGCGTTCTGAAGTTATAGCGTCAGGAAGGGAAACCCGACTTATTTTTATATACCTATTATAATCAAGGAAAGTCTATAATCATGAAATAGTAACAGTTAAAAACCACTGTACCACAAAGCCCTCTCAGCTTGAGTTAAACTACTAGTATTCTCGTTATTGTAATGGTATTTGCTACATAAAATGTTAAATTGAATCGGTTAAACAAACTACAACGGAAGATCGCTACGATACAATTTTCTTGCCGTACTTTTATTCCAGAGCCTGAATATTATGAGGAAGTAATCGTGTTTTTATACTTTCAATATCTACGGATATCTTTGAATAAATCAATCAACTTGGAAGTTGGGACTTTGTTAAAGTTGAAATAGAGTATGGAAATAGGTACTGGTTGTAGGGTAATTTACTATAAAATTTTTGTTGTTTACGCCATATAAGAGTCTTGAATAAATCCAAAAAAATTTAAGATGAGAAGAGACTGAAGTGGTTATCATACTTTTTTTTACTTAAAAAAATGTTATTGACATTTTATGTCATTGAATTTTTTTTTTATTAAAAAAATCTTCTGTCCAGAAGATGAAAGCTGTAAGTTACGATATTCGTTTAAAATTATAAGGAGAAAATTTTGTAAATGCATTTTATAAAAATTTATCCTCGTACGTCTTCAATTATACTTCCTTTGTGCGGTAGGAACGACTTCCATACAATTCTCCAAGAATATAATAATGTACAGTGCAGATAACGAAATACGTTGCGTTTACGTGGTACTTCCCTTTACGTATAGTTAATTAAGCATCTAGAGGGTAACGTGAGAGCGTCCTAGATTCTCTCACAAAGTTAATACAATGTCAAGTTACCTGGTAACCAGAGAAAATTATACTTAACAAGCTTTTGTTCTGCAAGGACTTACAGGCATGTCGGTACTGATTTATACTACTATTATAAATGCGTAAGTAACGATGTATGTATGTTACACTCTCACCCCGAATCCACTGTACCGATTTTCATGTAATCTGGTATAGAAATACCTTTAATCCCGAGATGAGATATAGGATAATTTTTACATACGGTTCCCGTGCGAAACACGAATTTTGTCGCAACGGGGTTGCGAGAGTATACCAACAAAGATAACATGGATTCATTTACAATAGGGAATATCCTTGGTCTTTTATTATTTAATTAAATAAATCTTACGTTATTGAAAAACAATGTTGTCCAATCAGTTTTTTTGATAAAATTGAAAACAACAAAGTTACAAGCCTTTGAAGTAGTCAGTTAAAAAGAGAGATCCGATATTAATTGTGACGTCAAATTCCATAATCTGCATACAAAGTTCATACTAAATTAAGTTTTAAGAGAAAGAGATGGGTAGAAAACTTACATCGCTAATATCTTACTTATTTCTCAACAGAATTCAGAGATTTT
>JAOTAV010050333.1:0-16325 GCA_026546445.1 Cyclargus thomasi
CCCTCCTGCCGGCCTTGGCCAGCGTCGACGCGGCCGTCACACCGGCAGCGCCCATACCCACCACGATCGTGTCATACTTCTGGGGTGACCTGGGATACGTTTCTTTACACTTACACATAACTATTAAAATATTTACTCTAGAGTCAGAGGGGCTATAGCCCGGAACGGCAGGCCGCGAAGGACGGTCTAGGGTCTGATGAGACGGCAAGCTACAGGAGACCGGGGCACGAAATTTAAAAATACGCCCCTAATCAAATATCACTTTCACATAAGCCGCCTCAGATTTACCGGCGACTCAACTTCTCAATATTTAACCTATACTTATCCCTATTCTCGTTCCTATGACTATCTTCTTCCCCATAAAGGACGACAACGCTCCTGATGTTACAAGTGTCCATGGCTGACGGCAGTTGCGTTCCCTCTCCTCGCTTGTCCTCTAACTCTTATTAAAAACATAGACGTATTACATATTTTAAATTAGTTAAATGAATTTAGTATACGTTTTGCGAGCATTTATTTACTTAACCAAAAATTACAGCTGGGGATAACTCATTTTGTCTATAGTAATGAGACAAATTCTGTGTTGTACTTACTCGCACAAAGCACAGCAAAGACACGCTGCGAACGTCACGACTTGGATTACACTCTTCATCTTATTACAATGCTTAACAACGAGGAAGGTATGGCTGCTATATATATTAGTCTTGAATCTTGATGGTCATAATACGTTACAGGTGTTTTAGGGTTCTGTACTGAGGCCGTAAAAACCTGAATACGTTATAAACTATTACTACAAGAAGGCAAACGTTTGTATGTTGAAGGCTGGTAAATTCCTTCACAGTTTTCTTTAACCATAAGAATTACATAATACGAAATCGCTGTCGGCATATTTTTTAAATTGATAATTGATTTCCCCCGTAAAAAATCATTTCCACGCGGACATAGCCGCCATCCTCTGGATTCACTTTATTTACCTAAGGGAGAATCCATATCGCACCCTCGGTGCAAGACCGTCACTTTTGCGAAAATGCAATTTTTCAGGAGAAGCATTTAAAACTTTGACGTCTCTATTATTAATTATGTTTTAAGACATAAAAAAGATGAAAAGGTATTATGAAAACATCAACTTTTATGTACTACGAAAGTAACGTTATTGCACTAAGTAAATATTTACTTCAGGACACTTATTACATACTTAACTCATTTTTAAATTTTTTGCAAAAGTGACGGTCTTGCACCGAGGGTGCGATATATAATTATATAGTATTAATAGAAAGTAAAACTACTTGTATAGATACGTTAAAATCCGAAACGGTAATTAGAATTCAATGTAAAATATAATATTAAAATATCTAAATAAATATCATTTTCTTCGCTCCTTCTTCCACAGTAAAAGACACGTGCAAAACCTAAAGTCACATATCACTTAGTTTCGTTAATTCTGTGTAAGTGCAAGCCAGCATGCCAAATATCTAATAAATAAATGTCTCGTGTCACAGTTTTCGTTGCCATACTCCTCCGAAACGGCTTGACCGATTTTGGTAAAGTTTTTTGTGCTTATCCGGTATCTAAGAGAATCGGCCAACATCTATTTTTCATCCCCCTAAATGTTAGGGGTAATACAACCCTAAATTTTTTTGGCAATTCAACGATTGCCGGGTCAGCAGGTCTTAATATGTATATGTGTAAGTATGGATACGGAGAAGTATATTTTATATAGTCACAAGGTCTACAAAGAAATCAAATGCTTTTGGTGGGTAGTTGTGAAAAACTTTACAGCTCTTCGTTCAATTTAGATTGACATAACCTTGCATTGTATTATTTAGATGTCGTGAATTATACGCCTATGCCTTGTTTCTGAGAATGTTTACGTTATCAATTATTATTGATATCGTATACTTCACTGAGATTTTTGTTAGATATTTATTTAATGAAAAAAGTAGTAGTTCAAGATCCCACCTCCGCCAAACCTAAGTTATTTGATCAAGGCTGGAATTTTGAGAATTATAATTTATGTGTCCATTAAAGCCACACGTAACTACTAGTTTGAAAGCAGGACCGCTTCTCAGATATCGCGAACTAATAAAGTATATAAATTACTAGCTTTGCTTGCCCGCGAGTACGTCCGCGTGAAACTTTATATATTAATTTCCTGTTTTCACAACATTTTTTGATTACTGCTCGGCTCCTATTGGACATAACATAATGTTATATAGCCTTAAGCCTTTCTTGATAAATGGACTAACACAAAAATAATTTTTCAATTCCGGCCAGTAGTCCCTGTGGTCGGTCGACTGGTTGATCGACTAGTCGCTCGACTGATTGGTTGGCTAGTCTGACTAGTTAGTCGACTAGTAGGTCGACTGGTCGCTACACTGGTTGGTCGACCGGTCGGTCAACTAGTCGCTTGACTGGTTGGTCAACTAATCGCCCGACTGTTTGGTCAACTAGTCGCTCGACTTGTTGGTAGATGGTTGGTAGACTGGTCACTAGACTGGTCGGTAGACTGGTCACTAGACTGGTCGGTAGACTGGTCGCTAGAATGGTTGGTCGACTAGTCAGTCGAGTGGTCGTTCGACTGGTCGGTCGACTGATAGGTCGACTAGTCGTCCGACAGGTTGGTCAACCGGTCGGTCAACTAGTCACTCGACTGGTTGTTCAACCGGTTGGTCAACTAGTCGCCCGACTGGTTGTTTTCCCAGTCAACCAACTAGTCGGTCAATCAGTCGATCCGCTACTTTTTCAAATATCTACCCTCAACCAGTCAACCAGACGATCAACCAGTTGACCTACTAATCGACCAATTCGTCGATCAGCCAGTCGAACGACTAGTCATTAGTTAACCAACTATTGATCGACTCGTTGACCAATTGTTCAACAAATCAGTCGGTCAGAAACAATGGTTTAACAAAAGTTTCCGTCAATAGACAAACACACTTTCGCATTTATAATAGATGATGAAATGGATTTTGAAAATAATGGAAGGTGATCATAATATCAACAATACTTTAAATAGTGTATCAATAAATATTACTTTATTTTATAAAAATACAAATTTGTACAATATCCATACGCACGTATAGAAAAAAAAATTAGGTAGGATTTTAAATTTAATAGGATTTAGGAATATCAATTTTATCATTAAATAAAGTTTTTATATGACAGGTTTTCTATATTAAATCTATAAAGGGCCTATTTCACCGCGTACTGTTAAAGTTTCTGTTAGGCTATCCACAACTTTTCTGACAGTTCTCCATACAAAATCTGTCAAATAAAGTTGTATCTGTCAAATAAATAGACTATCTGTAAAAGGTGGAACAGGCCCTAAATTGTGTAAATATACTTAAGAAAAATTTTCAAATGGCACTTAGTCTATTTTATTTGTAACATAAAAAATGGTACTATACATAAATTATTCTTTATTCTTTGGCAGTAAATTAAATAAGAAAGTCGTATATATAATTTACAAAAACGTAAAAACATATTATTATACATAAATTGCTTTAAATTTCAGCCTAACTTAACAAATTAGTTTATTTGTCACTATAAGTTAATGTGTACTTAAGTGTACTTAATTTACTCTGCACGGACTGCATTTAAAACAATTTGATAAAAGGTTCATTCAATCATGGTTCCCGGTGGCGCTAATGTCACTTTAAAAAAACACAGCGCCATCTATGTTACACATACTTTTAGGGAATGAGTAATATTGCACTCTCTAGTTTCGATAAAGGTCGAAACGCAATTGCAAGGCGCGGCACGGAGTAGACCGGAGCGGAGAGACGCAGCAAAATATACTTTGTACTGATTCGTGTGACAGTAACCGCACTACAACGGCACGTAAGGCACGGAGCGGCGGCGGCTGTAGCGTGGGAACTCTCATACAAATACTCAGAAAGTAAATTTTACCACGCCTCGCAAGTGCGTTTCGACCTTATTGAAGATAAATGTCAAAAATGGATGGTTTATTTAACGTTAACGACATTTCAAGCGCCATGGGGTGAATCAACTTTTTTGTGTACCGCAATTTCTACCTTTCCAATATAAAACTATAAAAAGACTAACATGATAACTGTAAATTTAAAAAAAAAACAGTTCTGATTAATATCAGAACTGTATTATATTACTAACATAATTGTTTACGAGCAGATGCCTAGGGACAAAAAATGTCCCAGAATTTGTATGGAAATATGGTTTTGGCCCCTGAATCACCGACTACAAGCAAAGAAATATACCATCAAACGAACCCTCACGTTCACCTCACACGTAGCAGCTGTGTATAAGAAGACCACGAACATCTACAAGCAAATAACCCACACAGCTAAGGTGACGTGAGAGCTAAACAGAGAAATAAAAGAAGGAAAGACATTGACCCTATCATCATGTACGCAGCTAGCGTTTGGGCATCAGCAGTAGAATTAAATAAAACAAGAGCAGCGCTGGACTCAATCCAAAGGCTTCGCAATAAAAAAAGGCAAAGCATACAGGACAGCTTCACTCACATCGACCTTGACGCTGACAGGAACACTCCCATTGAACCTCATAATCCAGGAAGCAGCGGCCCTCTGTTAGACCATAAAGGGCCTGTCGAGTGATAACATACCGCCCGGAAAAGCACTATAAAAATACTCTGACGTCTTTTAAGCTACCCCACCCATCCAACTTCTTAAAAACCACCTTCGTTTTTCAAGTTGGAAAACATGGATCCCCAGACAATAGAAAAACGTAACATCAGAGGGCCACTTATATACACGGACGGCAGAAAGATAGAGGAAAAAACTGAGACTGCCGCAACATGGTGGGAGGACGGACAGAAGCTACACAAAATTTTCCTATCACTCGACCCAACCTGCAGCATCTTTCAATCCGAAATCAGCGTCTTTCAATCCGAAATATTCGCGCGAAGCAAGGCAGTAGAAATGGTACTAGGAAGTGAAGACAGGGAGGTCAACATCCTCAGCGACTCCAGATCCTCCCTGGAACTCATTAAATATGCTCACTTTTTATTCAAAGATCTGCCTGGGACAAAAAAAGTTGATTCACCCCATGAAATTTCACGTTGCGTTTCGTTAAAGCCCATACATTTTTGGCCAAATCGTTATTCATATTCATGTTCTCTATATTTTGCTAGCCGGCAACAGTCTCATGGCCTCTCTGTACCCGGAGTCGCTGGCGCCGTGGACCGTGGAGAAGTGTGTGAGGTCAGTGGCCTCGCCGGCGAAGAGCACCCTGGGCGTGCCAGCGGCATCCAGCAGCGGCTGCCGGAGGACGGACCTGGCGTCGGGGTGCTGCGGCATCACCAGGTTGTCGTACGAGTAGCTGCCGCGGGTATACGGGTTCGAGTACCAAGTAGATCTGAAAAATGAAACCCATGGGAGAAACTGAAGAGAGCCAGCTGACGGTCCTACGTCATTTGGTCGGAATATGTCATTCTATGTAAGTCGTGATCTGTCGGCTGGGTTTGACATAGCCCGACAAATTTACTTAGATCAGTTATTTGGCTCGGTTTCAGCTTTCCTGATTGTACATTGATTCTATCGAGCATATAACTAAGAGAGAAGTAATGTGAAACATCCGTGTCGGAAACTTTTTAGTGTTTTGGCACTGATAAAATAACAGTCAACCAACTAACGCTCAATAACTCTAAAACAGTACGCACCTGTTATTGTGTACGTACTCCGATATCTCCGACCAATCAGAACGCAGTGGCTTTGGGTGAATTTTTTCCGAACAAAACTAATAACATTTACGCTCTTTTGGTTCTATGCTCGATAATTGATTCAAATTATTTAAAGAGAGAGAAGAGACTTTTAAAAAGCACTACCATAGAAATTCGGTAGTTTCTGAAGCGAAGTTACATGTGAAACTCACGTTTTTTGATATCTTAATTCGCTTTCGTTTTTGTTTCTTCATTTATAAAAGCCGGCCAACTTAAAAATAATGTTCCTCTCGTCACGAGATAACGCATGACCTATCTTGGAATTAAGTTATGTGTATACTACCGTCGTCGGCGATGACGGACGGTAACCATGGCAACCAACCCCCGCCTCGCAGTGCTCATACCCAAGGCGCGGTACAGCAGTCGTGGTCAAGCTATAGTGAATATATTATGACTAGAGGGCTTGATCTTCTGCAGAAGGAAGCCTTAATCTGCACTCGAGTATCCCCTAGTATGTTTGTGTTGCCCTATTGCAAACTGTATGTTCCATTTTCCCCTCCAAAAAAATGTACAACATTTACTTACCTCACCATACCGGTGGGCTCTGGTATCGTGAGGTTGGCACCCATGAACTTTCTGAGAAGCGCCACCGACTTTTTCATAACAACATCCTCCGGAAGAGTTTCAACCTAAAGAATAAAAGGACATCATCATTTTTAGTTCATGTAACTAATTGAAACTTGAACACTTTATGTGTGTGCGTGCTGGCGTGTGCATTAGTTGTGGTTGCGCGCGTGCATGTGTGCGTGTGTTCGTATGCAGGTATACACATGTCTGTGGCTAGTGTGTGTGCGCTTCATACCAATTTTCCGACTTCCCCGCTAGTCCATAGCGTCAGAGCATTCTTTGACCCCATGGGAGTGCTGCAGCCGAATATTCTGGTCGTCCAATAGTCTTCGTCGCTAACTTGCTTCTTATCCTGACCCTTCCAGAGGAAAAACATGAATGTATACGGTATACTCGTCCACCAGGGCTGGTCGAATTTCAGTATCACTTTGTCCATAACACCAATTGGAATTGTTTGGATCATCTCGAGTTTTTCCTTCGGCAACGACGGCGAGAAGAGTTGTGAGTATCTGCAAATTAAAAGCTTAAATTACTAACAACTATGAATACAGTTCAAATCCTATAGCTTGTATAAATAAAATATTTGTACCTTCAAATCCTATAGCTTGTATAAATAAAATATTTGTTATGAGCCTTATAAATTTATTTGATTCTTGCAAATATTTCTATAATTAGTTATTACCTTTCTTTAAGCACACCTATAGACACAGTGATAATAACATTGCTAGCGGTAAATTCTTGGCCATCTTTGCACACTACCACTACGTCCCCTGTTGAGTCTTTTGGCCATTTTATCTGTGTCACTTCTTTGTTCAATTTGATGTTCAGTGTCGGCAAACCGGGACCATTATTGTATGTATTCTGAGAATGTAAAAAAAGTTTTTGTCAAAAATATAAATTGGATTTTTGTCTTTGAATGAAATAGAGTCAAAAACTTGTGTCTATAAAAATTTTAAAAATCAAAAGCAAGCAACAGAAATATGAAAGTCGCACATCATTTTCACCTTTACTGTTGTTGGCAACATCCATCATTCACACATCTTTAATTCTAGTTGCACACTCTCGCTGAGAGCTCTCAAGCGAGTCTTTTTCCCTCCTCGTCTTAAGGCTGACAGGCAAGAAGAGGTGCCAGAGTGTAAATGGGTGCACCCATTTACGCTCTGGCACTCTGCCCAAGTGTAAATGGGTGTCCTCTCACTGTGTCTTGGCAAGAGTATGGCTGTATACTCTAGCCAAGACACACTGAGAACCATGAGATGTTAATAAACTTACCAATAAAATTTCAAAGAAAGTCTTATACCCGTGTTTGTGCCAACTAGTGTGTAAATGACCTTGAAGAATTTCATAGGTTGTGTGTGTTGTGACATCGTTCCAGTCATTGGAAGACTCATGGTTGTTTGTAAAGAGGTTCATTATTTCCAAAAACTCGGTAATAAAATCCTTGTCTTTTAAAACATCAGGATGATTATTATTTAGGTATTCCATGAGTCTGAAATTTATAATTACATGCATTTTTTCATTATATTACTGAAATTAAATTTGTATGTTACTACACTAAAATTTATTATTTTTATTTATGGATGCAAACACATTCAAGTTTAGGTTAGGTTAGTGAACATGATAAAAAAGTAAACAAGAAACCAGATAAAACGTGATTATTATTTAACTCCAGAATTCATATTCCTATTCAGTATTCATACTAAATTTATTATAATATGGAAAGAGCGTTTGTCCTTTCATCACTACCAAGCAGAGCAACTAATCATAACATAGGACATTATTGGTTTTAAAAGAACATATGTTTTCCCAAAATTTGTATTTTAATGCAATTTGTAACATAAAGGCCAAAGACTTGTGTACTATAAATATTTCTCACCTTGCAGTGACAAACTGGCCAAGCGGTTCAGGAGTATCACTTGACTGTTCAACTATTTCTATACAAAACTTTGTCAACTCATTAAACAGATCTCGGTTGCCAAATGATCCATCAGATCTGAACACTTCACTTGATAAACTTTGCTCCAATGTTGACACATTGTTCTGGACAGCAGCATCGAAAACCCTGCTGTTTACTGTGCCATGGATCCTGCAAACACAGCAAGGTTAAGTAAATACAAATTTTTTAGGTTGTCCAATACTATAATAATAATATTTTAGCAATCTAATTTTATCGCTCAGTTGTGATGTTGAAGTATTATTTTTTCTTATGAAGTATTGAAAACATAGTGTATTCCAAATACATACCACTCAGCGCCGACTTCGACGACGCCGTCTCCGAATGGCACCGTCTTGACCCTCCCGCCGATCCTGTTGTCAGCCTCCAGCCCGAGCACCCTCCTGCCGGCCTTGGCCAGCGTCGACGCCGCCGTCACACCGGCAGCGCCCATGCCCACCACAATCGTATCGTATGAGTTACCCATGCTGGGTCTAGAAAAGAATATTTATACACCTTTCAATAGATATACACATCAAGAATTTTGTTCGTATTTAATTATCTGGACCTGTTGATTAGTTAAGTAATTACGTAACTGTCCTTTTATTTATGGTAACTGTGATTAACCACAGAATAAATTATAGTGATTAACGCTATCAATAAATTACCGAAAAGAGTGTTTACAAAAATCTTGACATTCAATTTGATAACTTTGACAATCAGCTGTCGTAGTACATGGAAACAGAAAATGACAGATATGTCACCACGACCAGATACGTAGTATCCACAGAGTACTTTATTATATTTAGGAATAATAGTATCACTTAGTAGTTTGTGACGGCCAGCTAAAAAATGAAGATGAAAAATGAATTTAATTTTGTTCAAATTTTAGTGAATTGTAACGCAAATAATTTAGGTAAAAAATCTATGGTCACATTTAACAAATTATAAAAATCAACAATTCCTCATCCCAAAGCAACATATTAAATTTCCCTGGAAGAGAGTCTATGCTTCGACACGATGGGCTGGCTTGACCAGAAAGATATCATGGGTACGGGTCTGATAGAACCCCAACAGAGAACTGGCGTTGCATTGTATTTCGTGCAGTGAGTGAACTCACCAGAAGGCCAACCTCCCTACTCCTAATTTCTTATCACTATTCCTGTAGCCAATTCCTTCATCAAAAAGGCCGGCAACGCACTTGCAATTTGCAACGTTACAAATGTCCATAGACAATGGTATTCGCTTTCCATCACGTGAGCCGTCTGCTCGTTTGCGCCCTAGACGGCAAGCGAGCAAAGGGGTATGAAAATTCATAAGAAAATCTTAATTATCATGATAAGGACTTTCGTAAATAAATTACTCGGTAATAAAATAAGCAGAGTAAACATAATATAAGCTTGACATGCATCAAATTAGAATTATGAACTAATTTGAATTAAGAACTAATTTGAATTATGAGAAAATATTATTATGTAAGCGAGATATTATAAGTACTTACTTGCATAGCCCGCAACTCAGGCATGTTGCGAAAACAAAATATAGACGAAGCTTGACGATAACCATCGTCACCCGTTATTGAATAATGAGCTATCACGGACAGATCATATTGTATTTATGTGCTCCCTGAGATCAGGCGTAGGTCAATTTGTGATAAAATGATCTCTACAATTCTTATCATATTCATTTTATCTATCAGTATATTTATTATTTGTATAGAATAGTTCCGAGGAAGTAAATGTAATTATCCTTTTAAAATCCGCATCCGTATTGTATCTGCATGCGCATCGAATCCGCATCAACAGATGACAAATTCCTGATTCAGATGCGGATGCAAATTATGCATTCGCATATGTATCTGCAAATTCATGCATTGGGAGAAACCATGGTACAGTTATTTGAATGTCGAAATTGCAACGCTGAAAAATTTGCAGGGCGGAATCAATAATATGATGTCTATGACTTAATATTGAAGTGCAGTCGGCAAAATTCGCCGATTACCCTTCAATTGCGTTTCAAAAATAACATAAATATTAAATACTGATAGCAAATCCGATGATAAACATATTATAAACTATACTTTATCACCTTTTTTAACAAACCTAATCAGTAATATTCGGTTTTACTATGAGTATTAATTTTGTATTTAAATGGTGTGTTAATGAAGAAGAAAGATGCTCGTGAAAAACATTTATTAATTGACAAATATATACAAAACTTTAATAAAGGCTGTAAACTTTCGCCGAGAGCTCTCGGGCGAGTCTCGTTGCGAGACTCTCGCAAGCGGTTGACAGACGAGACGAGGCGAGTGCAACCAATTACACTCTAGTATTCGGGCGGTCTCGCTGTCCCGGCGAGAATATACATTAGAAGAATCGATGTATTATAATTTATTGTAAGAGTCTCATGGCATCTCTGTGTCCGGAGTCACTAGCTCCGTGCACAGTCGACTGATGCGTAAGATCAGTGGCCTCTCCGGCGAAAAGCACCCTGGGCGTGCCGGCGGTATCCGGCAGCGGATGCCGGAGGACGGACCTGGCGTCGGGGTGCTGCGGCATCACCAGGTTGTCGTATGAGTAGCTGCCGCGGGTAAAAGGTTTGGAATACTACGTGGATCTGGAAATAATAATCTTTTTGTTGAACAGTCGTTGAATAGATACATTGATCCTAACCTTTGGCGAACAGAATTAGAGCTGAAACACTCGTTTGGAGTTACGTCGTTGCACCGCTAAAATCGTCGGCAAAATCATTTTTACCATGAGTTTTGATTGATTTCGCCACCAACTTTGCCGGTGCCATGTCGAAGCGCGGTTATGCGTTTCCAGTTTCAGCCATAATTATTGTATTTCGAAATGTAACTTTGCCGGTGCGATGTCAAAGCGTGGTTGTGTGTTTCTAGTTTCATCCGTAAGTATTGTATTTCGAAATGTAAAACAGCTCTTATTGTAGCACAAAATACATTGATATTACCTGACCATGTCCGTAGGTTCCGGAATCATAAACTTTCTTCCCATGAATTTTCTTGAGCGATCTCCAAGCTCCATGCTTTTGGCAACTACCGTGTCGTCAGGCAGAGTTTCTACCTGTAATATAGACACATTAAGTGATTATGCTTACATATAGTTATTAGTTATTAGTTTCTTTTTTCATTCATCCGCGCTAAATGCACGACGTTGAAACAAAGCCGCTGACAGGCGAGACGAGGCGAGTGCAACCATTTAAACATTCGCATTGGTTCGCATTCGGTCTTGTTGTGTCTCGGCGAGAGTGTACAGCCTCCTTAACATTTTGCTCCGACAACATTCGATGTAACCGATGCCGTGTTTTAAAACTTTTTCGACGTATAACTCGATAAAAGCAGCATCGGGGCATAGCGACAAATATTATAACACACCATTTTTGCAAATCCCATTATCTTGGTCGTCCAGTAGTCCTCCTTGCTGACCTTCCTCTTGTCCTCGCCAGACCACAGAAAATACATGGACGAAAACGAAACCCTTTCCCACCACGGCTTGTCGAACTTTAGAATTATCTTGTCCATAACACCCATGGGTATAGTGTCGATCATTTTGATTTTTCCTTCTGGCAGTGGCGGAGTAAACAGACTTGAGTGCCTAAAACCATTCAAAACATTGGCACAAGTCTTTCGGTAAACATTTTTTAAGTAACTCAAAGGTAATCGCAAATTTGTTATAGCTTGACCATGAGACCTATACCTCGCCTTAGGTTTGAGCGCGGCGCGGCGGGGGAGTGTCACCATGGTTACCGGCCATGCTACTGTGTCAGTTGGCCGTCAACGCTGACGGCGGTAGTATTCTTACGCATCCTCCGCCCCGTCCCACCTTCCTAGGGTGCGGTACGGAGGTCGTGGTCAAACTATAGCGTGATACGTGCCTCAAACGAAGCAGTAAGACCAGTAAGTCCTGGACGAGATCCCGTCAACAGCCCCAAACTTCAATTCAAATACACACAAAAATCGACAGGTTTTCAGATTCAGACAGGGCCACCGTTAGCGTTAGTGAGCCACAGTTAGTCTGTCGTAGAACCATTATTAACTTAGCTGGTACCGACTTCATAATCAATATAAGGGTTGTGTATAGAAATAGTTATGGTTAAGCTACATTCTTAAGAAGGCTTTCTTATCTATATATACATAATAAAACAGTAAAATTGTCGTGTCTTTACGTTTAATATTTTTACAAAATAATCAATGTGAGAGGGCTAAGGGACAGTTATACAAATCGACAAAAAAAGTTTCTGTTTGTACGCGCTAATCACCGGAACAACTGCATCCAGTTTGAATCTTTTTTTTTAATCTATTAAGTCTAGGCAACATAAAATACTTAGGATATTTTCCATCCGGGGATAATTACCGCGGTACGGTTCCCGCGATATACAAACTTTCTCGCAACGAAGTAATGCGGGCACCAACTAACAAGGAATAACTTTTTCGTTAATTTAAGTCTTAAGTTTATTGTTGTTATTTCTACCTCGATTTTTTTTGTAAGATTTGTTTACTTACTATTTTAAAACGATACAACTTTATCTACATATATATAAAGTAAACATTATGACGGATTACCGATTAATGTTTGTTAAACAAATATATAATGTTTACTAGTTGAGCCGACAGACGTTGTCCTGTATTATTTAAACTCGGTTATAAGTTCTCAAACTATTATACCGTGAGAGAGCCATGCTACGGCACGATTGGGCCGGCTCGACCGGAGTGATACCACGGCCGCACAGGAAACTAGCGTGAAACGTCGTTGTGCTGTGTTTCGTTCAGGAAGTGAGTTTACCGGTGGCCCGACTTCCCCTGTCTTTATTCCTTCCATAAAAGACCGGCAACGCACTAGCGACTCTTCGGATATCACTGTCAATCTGCACGAGATGAGGGCAACATCCCACCGTTTGATCTTGTCCGGCGAAGACGAAATTTGGCAAATGATCGCGCACCCAGTTTGTGGTCGGAGAGTTCACACTTCCAGCACTATTACGCGCTATGTTGGAGAGTGAAGATAAATTGTAGACTGGGGAAGTTTTTGTGGAAGCAGTCATCTCTGCTAAAGAAGAGGCCAAACGCGCGTGTTGGTCAATCCGCTCGAGAAGACCTAGGCTAAGACGAGCGATCAACCACGACGACCGCAATGTTCCGCCTTAGGTGGGGAACTCGGGGTGGCGTGTTGGGGACGCCGTCGCTCATAGCACTGAGTCCCCGAGTTGGTCGCGATGCACAATGTTCTCCCAGCCCCATGGGGCCTCTGTCTGGCCTTGGGGGATCTAGCCCCCACAGAGAACAGCCTGTACCAAACCTGGCGCTCGCCGGCGGAGGCGATGTGTACGCTCACGCGATCCCACGACCGATGGAGTACCGTCGAGTTTTAGTGGGTAAGGGCTGCGTGTTCTACCATCTTCACACACAGCAGATACCCACATACTTAAAAGCATTTTTTCGGAGTAAAAAAAAGGCCTTTACTGGAGCAACTCGTACTTGGCTGGTTATTTTGTTACTTGATGGAAGTGTTGGTTACATAATATAATTTAAAGTGTAGGTAAAGAAATAAAAAAATATTTCATATTTAACTCTAATTTAATTATCCCTAGTAACAGATAAAGTAATTCAGTCATTTACATAAGTAAGACTATTAACAAATAAAACGACCCAACTCAAAAATATTGAGATTTCTTACTGAAGAGAGAACTTGAAAAAATCCATCTCAAAAAAAAAACCATTATGTCTGGTTTACAGGTATCAAGTAGAAAAGTAGGTAGTTAAATTTTTACTTAATTTTAAGTTATTATTTGCATGTAAACACAAAATTTAGTAGCAAGTGGAAGGTTAAGTCATATAAAATTAAGTTAAAATTTAGTTAACTACTTATCTACTTAATACATGTAAACCAGACATTAGAGCCGTTTAAATCTCAATAATCGATTATTATAAGGGAACATCCATAAAGCACGTCACACGTAAAGGGGAGAGGGGGGATAGACGAAGTGTGGCATAGGGGGGTTAGCCAAGATTTTAGCAGAATAATCAAACAAAGAAATGACAATGAAAAGAACGTGTAGAAATGACATTAGCCATTAAGTCAAAATTTAAAGTATTGGGGTAGTTTCAATTTTTATGTGTAAATTAGATGTAAAATGGGATGACTACCATTGACAAGGGGTCTAAAAATCGTAAAATTTGTGTGACGTGTTTTATGGATGATCAATAATTAGCTAAAATATTTTGACAACTAGAAATTTATTACACATGTTTTCTAACATTCCATAGCTTTGATTCAAAGGAGCCTTGCTAAACTGGCATATCATAGCATTTCCCACTTGATGCTTGAGTACATAAATAAACATCCATTTACACTTATCTTATTGAAATGTTTTGAACTTTCAATCTTAAAGGACATGTGCATAGCTTTGTAACAGGTATGGATTCATTAACAGCAATGAAACACCTCTTACATATCAGCTGGAGGTTGCCACGTAACAGATTGCATTTTCCTATTAATTTCTGATAATATTAATTGACACCTAGCTATCTGAGCGGGTCGGAGCTGCGGTGTGGGATCCCGAGTCCGCTCCTGCACTGGGAGCTCCCGCTTTGCACGACGCAAGGCTCTTCTCCTCCTAGCTCTTGCAGTTGCTACGAAAAAAATTGTGATTGAATTAGCTAGTCTTTTTTGTTAACAAAATATATTTAAAATGTGTTAAAGCATACTACATACAACATTTATGTTTAAAAATCAATTTTTAAAAAATTTTAACTTACCACTTTCACTTTTTTCTTTAGTTTTATAATCTTCGTCTATAGATCTTGATAAGGACCTCTTTTTTGGTGACTGCAAATGAAAGTAAATCATTCATTTTGAAGGATGATATAAACACCAGAATTAATTTTGAGTGTAAACTCAAAAATATGTAACCCATAACAACTATATCGCAAGAATTACTGATTAATTTTCTATAAGGCTCTCTCATTAAAAGTAGCAAAAATTAAAAAAAGGATTGTAGTACTGAGTAAAAAAAAAAGAAAAATAAATCAATAATATTAATCTAATCTCACTAAGTTAGGATTATGCCAAACTATATTTATAACTATTTTAATTTAACTTACTCTTTTCTTTTGTTTCTGATAATGTTGTGCATCATAAAACTGTGGTTGAGAGCGTCTCACTCGACCTGTTCTGCGTTTTATATCTTCCACGGCGGGCAGGGAATCTGCTCCTTTACGAGCCGCAAAAAATGTGTGACCACATTTACAGGACTTGGATGCCACTGCTACCTACAGTATTTGTATATATACTTGTTTATTACAGACAAAAATAATAATATAAACATTCAATTTTGTTGCTGACTCAATAATGCAATATAGAACTGTCGCTTTAGGAACTATTGTATAGTGAAAATACTAAGCTACTAACTCGAAAGCCAATGCCAACTCTTTGAACACCTTAAAACTAATATCCATACTAATATAATGATACGAAAGTGTGTGTCCGACTTTGTAACACTCTTCATGCGAAAGACGCAAATTTTTTTCAATAATACAATATAAATGAAATTTGATATGAAGTTAGTTACACGAAGTTTATTCAATTTATTTCGTATGTATCGGACTTCTTTTTTTGCCATACCTGCATTTCGCACTTGGGACAGCTTTTAGCAATCATCTTATTTCTGCCCATTGTGATTTATTTACAATACTTTTACTTTATGATACAGTTAGGGCTTCATTAGAAATATTTTGGCAACACGACCGTAGATTAGTTATTCGCATCGCATTGAAATTTTTTGAGATAATTTTTAATTTGAGCTGTAATCGCAGGTTGCATTTGAATTTGTATTGGAACCACAATTAAAGGGTATATATACTATTGGAAGAAAGTAATAATTAACAGAATAAAGTATCCAAAAAATAAAAATTTAATTACTGACACTTGACAATTGAGTATTGACAAACCCCATACAAATCCTTGACATGACATCCCATTGGTCAATACCAAAAAACTTCAAAAACGTCAAAAATTTTTTTTTTTTTTTTTTAAGATTTAATGGCCTGGTAACGAGACCTTTAAGCCAAGTCTTTATTTTATAGTTTTT
>JAOTAV010050344.1:0-16323 GCA_026546445.1 Cyclargus thomasi
TGACGTAAGTCGCGGACGTTTTGTATGGGGTGTCAGCCACGTCTGACGTAAGTCGCGGACGTTTTGTATGGGGTGTCAGCCACGTCTGACGTAAGTCGCGGACGTTTTGTATGGGGTGTCAGCCACGTCTGACGTAAGTCGCGGACGTTTTGTATGGGGTGTCAGCCACGTCTGACGTAAGTCGCGGACGTTTTGTATGGGGTGTCAGCCACGTCTGACGTAAGTCGCGGACGTTTTGTATGGGGTGTCAGCCACGTCTGACGTAAGTCGCGGACGTTTTGTATGGGGTGTCGGTCGCGTCCGATCAGTTTGTTTTCAGCTTTAATGTTACTTCAATTTCATAAATTCAAATAAAATTCATAAATTTAAATAAACTCGCCAGCCGACCGCTCGTCGCATTCGACATCAGAAGCGCATTTTGTTGTATTCGTAAATGCCACATTGATATTCTAATAAAATCGTAAACATAAAAACCGAAAATTTAAAAATAGTATTGTCACTTGTAAGCGGTTCCTGGTGGTATTTAGAATCAGCCAAACCCGTTAAAATTAATATTTATAACACAATGCGATATAGATCTTTTTCTGTGCTCGAAGAAGAAAAAAAAATTAAAAATACCGACAAGTGTGAGATGGACTCGCGCTTGAAGGGTTCCGTACTAGTACAGAGTTTTAAATTTATAAAAATGTATAACAATTTTTTTAAATTGTAAAGAAGTTCTACAAGTTTTAAAAGAAAAATAGACAAAAATAATGCTTAACTAAAATGTCTAGGTACGATTTGAAAACTCGCCTCCGAATGCCACGCTGCCGATGAGAAGAGCGTCGAATTTATCGATTAGGAAGCAAAATAACAATATATTATACTAGAGCTATTCCTAAATACTTGATGTTTTATTTTTTTAAAAAAGACGTTTTATTTATAGAAGTTGCCAGCTTCTTTGTTCTATTGCGTGCACTGGTGTTTTTTTTTTCACTAGATAATAAATATCTTTCCTAAGACTCGAAGTTTGTCCATACCAAAAAAAATTTACATTCTTTCATAATGGTATAGGTAAAAATATAAATGTCTTCTAAGGTATTCAAACAAACGCTCAAAATAGACCACAATTTTCGAACTAATCTTTTTGAAACTGCTGCATCAGCCTACTAGAAGGTCGAAGGGCGATCGCTGTCACCGCCCTCGATCTATCGTTTAGTAGTCAATCACTAAAACTATATAAGCTAAGAATGTGTGCCAAATAGAAAGTTAGAAAAAGCATACGAGGTGAATCGAGTTGTCTTTTTATCTGACTTATAAAATCCAAAGACGCGTTTATGGGTTTTGAACCGGTTTTAGAGTTCACTAGGCGCTTTCGATTTCATTGGTGAAATCCAGTCCTAGACTATAAAATATAGTATACTCTATACTTTATAGTCTAGGACTGGATTTCACTGGACTTATTAATCGTCAATGTGCATTGGACGCATTGGAGTTAACAGTCAAGGGTCTCGCACACAAGTGCTGACGTCTTTGACCCTATCGGACAACGGTTCTTTCAATCTCCTTTATAATACGCTTTCTGATAACTGTTATGGCGCATGCATTGCGTGCGAGTGTTGTACGCAAATTCTGCTATCTAGTTTTTGAGGAAACGCGAGAACTGAATGTCTATCCCTTTAGGACCTAAGGCCTTATAACACTGGAAATTTGGGGTACCTTCTCCTAAGATAATTAACCTTTCTGACATTGACCAATGCTTCCAGAGTATTCTAGACCTCTGTATCCACAGGTGTGACGTGCTGCGTGTCGTCTACTGTGCGTTACTGGCGGGCGAGCTGGTGGGGGGCGCCGGTGCGGGAGCTGCACCAGACCCTATGGGGCACGCTGCCGGAGATACTGGAGTCCTCGCATCTCAACTTCACCAGGTTAGTTTTTTGTGAGAAAAGAAACTTATAATATGCAATCGAATAAAAACAACATAGAACTCTACTGTAGTAGAGCTTTCGACAGAATGTCTACAGCTGATCAAAATGTCGTCGGTTCGATTTATCTATAAGCTTACCTAAAAATGGGCCTATAAAGATTAATCTTCACATTTCTTGTGTGCTTGTCTCTGGACTCATCCCAGTTTCCCAAACGACAACACCGATTTAGGTGAAGTTTTTATGTGTGCTAAAAGGTACTTATGAATGGTTTAGATTTACAAATTAGCTCAGCAGCACAACGTCCGTCAGGTCCACTAGTATTAGTACAGATTCTATCTGTTCAATATTATAATGTATAGTACAAGTTGACGCCCGAAACTGCTGTGCGCTAATGTTAGTTTACCGCGAGGTAACCTCACAGTTTTCCGGTATAAAAACTATCCTATGTATTTCTCGAGACATCAGCAAAATCGGTTCAGCAGATTGAGCGTGTTCGAGTTAAAGACACACACTTTCGAATTTATAATATTCTAATTGCATTTCATCGAAGCTAATTTCTAAGGGCCTGTTTCAGCGGTTTCTGATTATGATATCGGATAGGCTACTCGCTACTTATTTGTCAGATTTTCCATATTTCATCTGCCGGATAAGTTGTCGATAGCTGCACTAACCAGAAAGTGGTGAAACCAGGACCATAGATTTCTGAGTAAAAAATGTAAGTAATCCATACTTACACGCATTCAAACGAAACATATGCGGTGTATTTGTATAGGGTCAGTACTTGTCGTCCTGAATGTCGGGTGTCGGGTGTCGGGTGGTAGCGCCAATGGCAAGTTTACGACACCTATTGCGAAACCTCATCTCAATGTTATCGGCCGATACACTCTAGTGCGGCGGCGTGCTCATACCGAAATTGTTGAGTGTCCGCTCGCTGAGATTCAACTAGCCTTGATTGATGGATGATAGGTTGCCGTGATTAAGCCATGCTTCAGCACGTATTAGTCGGTTCCACCGGAGAAAAACCACGGCCTCACAGAGAACTTGTGTGTCGCAGAGTTGCGCTGTGTTTCGTCCAGTGATTGAGTTTATCGGAGACCCAACTCCCTAGTTCCTACATCACATTTTCTATCCCTATTCCCGTAGCTGAGCTATGTATGAGTAAACTATAACTAGCTAGGTATTTTATATGTGAGTCGTGCCCCTTTTTTTCATAATTTAAAGAGCACGTCTTCATACTACTAAAATTTCCGAATCTTAATCGTTTACTGTTTACCTTCATTCTAAAACAATTTGCGTTGTGATCTCTGATTAAATATATTTGTTATCAATTAAATTAAATTTAATATTGCTTTGTATTCGTATCTTCTTCTTAGTTATCAGAGTTATTGCTTTGCATAGGTAGATTTTAGTTCTGCTCATAGTTCACAGCAAGATAGGGTCATGAACCATGTATTATTTATTTATTTCCTATATTGTATTCTACGCGAATTTGTAAGCGACATAAGTTCCAGCTAAGACTATATCTGGGTAATAAAAGCTTATTTTGTTTAGGGCCTGTTTCCCCGCTTTCTGATTAAGATTCGGTTAGGCTATCCAAAACGCTTTTTACACATTGTCCATACAACATCTGTCAAATAAAGTTGTGTGCCCTTAGTGTTTCCAAATAGCAACATCCATTAGTTTATTGAACAAAAATTATTAAACCATTAATATTAAAAGGTCTTTTATAACCCGAATTAGGCTTTTAACCTGTGTTTTTTATAAGAGAATACTAATATTTGTTTTTACTTTTAATGCAATACTCATGGCGAACCTGTTGAGATAATCTCAAAAAGCAATTGATATGGTTAACATTAAAGTCTCAGGATACTGCACAATATTAAAAAACTTGATGTAGGAGACATCAAAATAGTTTTAATAATAATTCACACAACGATTTCGGTGACAGTGGCCGGTTTCATAGAAACCAGTTACGCAGGGGTTATAAATAAAAAAGTGCCCAAATGTGTGAGGAATACACTGGAGCACTCTCTCTTCCTTTTACTCTCATAACCCAGTGGGACGGATGACCGACACGACTGGCGAGAGATCAGGCGCAGGACCGCCTTTTTACATGCCCATGCGACGCAAGGATCATTATACTTGTCATACAAATAGATGATCAGCCTGTGTTGTCTTAACCAAACTTGGAAATACCATGTTTCCAACGCGGGAATGGAACCCACGACCTCCGGGCTAAGAGCCGAGCCCTGTACCATTGGACCACGGAGGCGATTATATATATACAATACAGTTGTATTGTGTGTCTGTGGACAATCTGAAATGGATTATACGCTCTACATCACTGAGGATGCCATCTCGTGCGGAAAAAAATTGCCAAACTACGTATATCACTCGAAAACAAAAATGTTAATTTTTTTTTTCTAATTTTAAAGTCTTTAAAAAAGATCAAATACTACTTTGGAACATTCTCCTGAAGTAATCTACTTTAGGAGAATGGTTTCGACGCAATTGTAGAGACTTAAAGTAATTTAGCAACTTGTATTGTAGTGGGTACCTAATATGTATCAAGGAATTAAGCGATAAAATTGACGTTTGAAAGTGAGCAGAGTTATTTTGGTAGACGCTAAAACTTGTTTATTATATGTAGAGTTGACCGCGGGTAAAGACTAAAGAAGTCATGTGACTTATTATTTACATATGTATGGTACACGCGGTATTCCTGCACGAATTTGCGGGTAATTGTAGTGATTAATACACGGATAGCTCAGCATTTTCTCCTGATGCACATAACAGAATTAATATTCATTGCAACACGTAAAATACACTCGTAACAAATACCCTACTATAATTGAAGACGAATGGAAGAAGCGGACAACTAGCATTTTCTAACCTTCGGGTATATATTTCTCAAAATTTTGACAAATCTTGAACTTACCTATTTTAATATCAAGCTAGTGTATTTAGTTAAAACTTACATCTAATTTCAAATAATTTTTCGAGTCCAAAAACGTCCATTAACACAAAAATCCGGGAGTTTTTGAAATGTTAGTTATGTGCTTCTTCTCTTATGTCTTCAATTTTATGCAACACTAGCATTTACTCTCGAATTTGTGCGCGTGGAAATTATTTATCCCATAGGAGTATACACTACTAACGAAGGTAACTTACTGTCAGTGTATTTTCAAGAACAAAAATAAGTTTCAAGATTTTAATTTTTGCTATCTACGTCTACTTAATGTTCATTATTCAGTATAAACAAGGTGCAGAATTTTAGTTCATTGATTTATAGCGGCAGACGTGTAGGTGTCTGGTCTAGTATTTTGACCGTCTAGGTCGCATTAAGCACATCGCACACTATGACTAGTGTAGAAATTGTTGTAAATGCGATGCTGGATGTTGTGAATTGCAGCAGAAAATTACGAATGCTCTTTGTATAGAATATAAAATATACGCGCTGCATGCTCCGTACGCGCCGCGTTTCGAGCCTCGATATATTTTGCAAAGTGCAGTGCGTATAATATGCGTAATGCATATTATGTCAACAGAGGTTTCAACAACAATTTGCCGCTTCTGACACTTTTGGTCTTAGAACTGGGATTATTGTTGTTATAGGTTGACCACAACCGCTGTACCACGCCCTGGGAACGTGGGATGGGGAGGGGGACGGGTAAGAATACTACCGCCGCCGTCGGCGTGACTCCCAAGTCCCAACTGACAGAGTAGCACGGCTGGTAAACATGGTAACTCTCCCCCACCGCGTCGCACTCAAACCCAAGGCGCGATATATCTCTTGTGGTCAACCTATAGTATGTCAGCACCGTACACGCCGCAGTGAGTCTAATGTGTGTGTGTGTGTGTGTGTGTGTGTGTGTGTGTGTGTGTGTGTGTGTGTGTGTATATATTTTTAGCATATTATTACTACCTATATTAGCTTGCTACCCTTATTTTGTGGAAATTAAGCATTGTCTTAAAATGCGCGGGTTTACACGCCAATGACAGTAATTGGCGTGTAAACCCACAAAACCTGCTTTAGTAACTCTAGTATGAAACACCTAGATGGACGTTCGACTAATCGCTATTTAAACGCACAAGGCTAATAGGTTTTTCATATACAATATTTTATTCTAATCATAAGGAAATAGGAAATATTATATATCCAAAGTTAAATATATCTTAACTGCTGTAACGTTTTCGATTGTATAAAGCTTTGGTAAACTCGACGCAAAGGGTCTTTAATAATCACTAGTTGGTGCCCGCGTAAAAATTTGTATATCACGCGGGAACCGTGCATTGTCCCGGGATAAAAAGTATTCTATGTGCTGCCCAGACCTAATAGCTATGAAACAAAAAAAACGATTTATTCAAATCCGTCCAGTAGTTCCTGAGATCAGCGCGTACAAACAGACGTACAGATAAACCGACAACTTTTTTATCGATATATGTTCTATTACTGTTCCTTAGCACCTCCACATTGATTATTTTGTAAAAATATATGTACAGAACCTCCAATATTACTGTTTTATTATATGTATAGAAGAAGAAGAAGATAAAGATTCTTTGATTCAAAAGGACATAGGATAGTTTTTATTAAATTTTGGCATGATAGGTATATGAAATACAGCACAACCGCGGCCATTGTCTAAATAGAATTATTATCATTCGCCGAGCTGCATTATTCACATTAACATCACACTTAAGGATGCATAATTTATTTGAGCGTCTGCAATCTGCATAATTATAATAAAATAAATCCAACGATCGTATATATACGAAAGACGCGTCATCTACGCGTAAAAGCATAAAGAATTTACCAGTAATATAGCAATATTATTTTAAAACATGCTTTAGTCTTGCACATTTTTAATAAATAAAATGACATGACGCCAGTGGCGTAACTACAAGGTGTCAAGCCGGCAAAATGCCACGGGCACCCAGCTGGAAGGGGCCCCCGATCAGCCCCCCTAGACAAGTGGCAAGCGATTATTTTTTACAGTAACCGCTTGACGTGTTTTTGTATTGGTTTGACATAGTAGGAACGAAAATGAATTTGCCACGGGCCTCGAACGGTATAGTTACGCCAATGCATGACGCGATAATTATACAGGAAATACTCTTTTGTTTATGGTTGAAGTCTGTGATTTTTTAAAATTAATGGTCTGGTAACGAGACTTTATACTAAATTGCAGTCTGTGATTGAATTGAGAAATATTTATGGTCGTTCTGATTTTTATCTTAACCTTGTACCTTTTTAAGAACTACCTACAAATTTTAAATGCTCCTTCAGCGAATAATAAAATATAAAGGGTCTTGCATCACTCCCCGGCTATGCGCAACTTATTCGGCAGATTCTTCATACTTCATCTGTCAAATATAATGTGGAAAACCTATTTGGCATTTATTAGGAAGTAGTGAAGCAGGCTCTATTGCTTAGGCTTATTGGTTGTCCTCCTGTTCCTTATTGATAAATTTACCAAAGAATACCGAGTCACTTATATTCGTGATTCTTGCAGATACAATCCTCACGACGAGAGCGAAATGCGGCTGTCGTCGGAGGCGCTCCAGCTGGGCGCGCCGCCGCGCAGCTGCTACCCGCTGGTGGTGATACTGGCGCGCGACCGCCGCGACACCGCCGAGCTGAGGCCTGACGACACCGTAAGTTTTTTTAAAAAAAATATGAAGGGGCTAACGAGTTTGCTCGGGCCACCTAATAGAAAGCAACTACAGAAACGTCAGAAGAGTTGCAAGTGGGCATAAACGAGAATAACACTTGACTGTAACACAGCTTAATGTGTTTTTGTTTTCTGTAAGGCCTTGATGTTTGTTTGACCGAACCAAAAAGAGACATGGTTCGGCATATATTATGGGAAATGCCGAAGCATGTTTCTCTTACAGCAAAGTACACGTTAGCGCCTTCTTCACGCTCGTCATGTCGTCATGGATGGCCGCGTCTCGCTTGGTTCCGCGGGTTTTTTTTACGCACACTATTGCAGTAAAGGGGAGATTTTAATGTCTTTGTTTTTCTTGCAAATGAAAATGTTAATTTTTAAATTAAAAAAACTACAAAGTTAAGCATGTTAAAAGCATTTTTTATATAAAACAAAAACCTACGAAATATACTAATTACGATTGCTAATGACTGCAATGGTTATGGTATTTTATTATCACCAAAAGAGAATTAAGTTAATAGAGGTCGCCCTGTCGTCAATATTCGACCATATTTAATTCCATCGTGTAGAGGAGATAAAAAATATATAATCTATTCTCAATTCAATCACAGACATCAATTTGACATAAAGGTCCCGTTACCAGGCCATTAAATTTTATGAAAAAAAAACAACCATAAAGAATTCAACCATAAACAAAAGAGTATTTCGTGTATGATTATCGTGTCATGTCAAAGTGCTGTAGTGTGCGTATGCGCGTAGCGTTTTATTTATTAAAAATATCAAACATAAAAGCATATTTTCAAATAATAAACATTGGTAGTCCACGCTCCTCCTCAATGTCATTTAGAATAGAACAGAATTATTTATTTGCACAAGAAAACATACATTACTTTCTGTCAATAAAAATATTTAAAAAGAGAAAAAAAAAACAATTTATAACTCTGAGAAATTTCATGCTTTTGCATCTTCGCGTCTTTTGTAAAAAAGGGGTACAAAGTTTTTCGCTCGCGTATAAATATATTGATAATAATAAAAGCGTAATTTGCAAAAAAATTCAAAACTTTTCAGCAAAAAGCTTATGTAATACAAAAAAGTGTGTACAGACAATACTTAGGTACACAATGATTTGTCCAAAACTTTGCTTAAGATGCGCACCTAGCTTATAAGGTTAATAACTATGATTTATACAAACCTGTGTATAAACAACTACAGGTGGCGCTAGTGAGTGTGGTGCATATCCGGGACGAGCAGTGCAACCTGCCCAGCGGCGTCATAGCGCAGTACCTAAAACAGGCTAACGGACACTTGTCGTGTTTAAAGGTACGTATATAGCACTTTTATGCCTACCTCATTCTACCCAAACAAGACTAATTATCAAGCGATTTGATTCGATATGATTTTTTCCATTGTCCGGGTCTAACCATTGCTCGGAATCAGTTATTGATAAGTGATAACTGAACATCTGCTTCCACACTCTGATACTGGCAACTCCTAAACGGGGAGGCATACGCCAAGAAGAAGAAGAAGAAGATATGATTTTTATTACGATTGAAAACATACCTATAGTCCCTCAAGAACTTTTAAATGCTTGATTAGTTCGGAGGCTCAAAAGATGTGTCTGAATCAGGTATAGCCTGCCAATGCACACAGAGACACTTTTACACAGCCTCCAATAAAGCTTTAAATGTTCTTGCGTCTATAACGTTTCTCTGTTCAAACTAATCGTACTCTTAAGCAACTATCACAAAATGTGGCGTTAGTTTAGTCCCAGTTTGTTTAAAATGACGGAAGGGTGATCGTCCCACTGATTGATTGACGCCTGATCATTTTTTATGACTGACTTTTCAGACATAATTCTAGCGTATCAGACTGATAGAACGAACTGATGCCAGATTGAGAATGTAAACATTGTCTAAAACCCTATCTTATTTCACAGCTATTCACGTGTCTAGAATTTTCTATCTATATTTTTATTCACCTTTTACTTCACGATCCCCAGCAACTGTATGTATCGGGGGAGGCGGGTTCGGAGGCGGAGTCGGGTGCGGATTGCGGGGGGAGCGCGGAGCTGGCGGGCGCGGCGCTGTGCTGCGTGTGCGCCGCCGCGCCGCTCTCCCGCGCACTGCTGCCGTGTCGCCACGCCTGTCTGTGTGCGCGATGCCTGCGTGAGTATTGCACTTTACCACATTGATACTTTGTGTATGTATCGGAAAAAGCGGGCCGGGTGCGGAGTGCGGGGGTAGCGCGGAGCTGGCGAGGCTTGCTGGTGTGCTGAAATAATTATTTTAAACGTGTAAATACAGTCAGCCATTTTTTTAAATCCATGCTCCTAACATTTATGATTTGTGTTATTTCAAAATAATTTGTGTTATTTTGAGTAATGAGTCACAAAAAATTTTACAACTTAGTTTTTGCATATTTACGTACATTATCACCTGTTTACGTACTTTAACAACTTAGTATTTGCATATTTACGTACATTATGATCTCCCAGGAAATATTTTAGGCACTTACATGTTTTCTTTTTTACCAAATTTACGTCATAACAATATAAACACATGCAATCGTTAGTAAATATATATATTTACATTTTAGTGATAGTCACTGACTGGCACGTTGGTAGTTACGTAACAGACGAAGACAGTGGACCTTGAATATGCTCTGTAAATACTTTTATAACCGGCCAGTTTTAACTTGATTTGTTCTGAAGTTGAAAAGTGTTACAACATTCAGTCACTCATGCTAGCAATTGCGCGATGTAAATGTAACGCAGCGCCATCTAGTTTTGACAGGAAGAAATTGGCAAAAAACACTTTTGTGGTGTCAAGCTCTCTTAAAAATTTTATTTATTTTGCTTGTGAAATTTTCAAATCTCTAGCTCTAATCTTACCGTTCTTGAGAACCTTACCGTTGGAAACATACAGACGGTCAGACGGACAGACATCGAAATCTTACGTCATTTTTCCACCAAGACCGTCAACCGAGAACAAGATTATTTCGGTCCTATAAAATGCAACTTTATAATCTAGGCTACAAGTTTAATTTTTTGCGACATTGCTCTGTCGTCAATGTCGTCGTCGCCATTAAAGGCGTAGAGAAAAAATTAACCTGAAGTCTGTCATAAAGTTGCATTTTATCCGGTTGTAATGTTCTCGTTCCCGGTCGACGGCCTTAGTGTGAGGGTTCCGTTTTTATTCTTAGTTGCGGAACCCTTAAAAGAGGGATTATAAAGTAGGTACAGAAGCCTCTAGTTAAGCAAGTAAAAGCAAGTAACAGTTAGCCAGGATGATACACGTAGATCACCCACGCTCAATATGAATCTAAATGTCCGCGTCGGTATTCAGGCGGTATGCGCCGCGTGCCGATCATCTGCATTGAGAAAAGCAATGACAATGAGCGGCCGTGAGCACGCTCATAGACGGAGCGGCTTATTATAATACTAGGTGTGCCCTGCGGTGCCCGTTTACCCACGTAAAGGAAGCCTATTTTTTTTTCAATGCAGAGTACTAGATAGCTCGATGTCAAATTTTATCTAAATATATCCAGCCGTTTAAGCGCGACAAAGTAACAAACACACTCGCAAACTTTCGCATTTATAATATTCGTTTGATATTAAAAAATGCTTCACTACGCCTAAACTCTTCATACATGATAGATTTATTGCTATCCTTTCCCGTCCCTGTTCGATGATATAATAGACAGACACATTAGGTATGTAAACTATCAATTGTTATAATAGATGGCATACTGTAGCCCATAAGATTTCCTATACGTCACGTTTGGTTATTCAGTGATCATAAGTACATTTTTAAAATGTTTTTATGTATAATAAATTTTAGTATACATAAAAAAATATCTATATATTAATACGCAAGCGGAAAACTTGGTACCCCTTTTTACAAAAGACGCGTAAATATAAAAGCATGAAATTTCTCTCAGTTATAGTTGATATGGAGGAGGAGCGTTTAATGCTCTTTTGTTTATGATTGAAGTCTGTGAATTGGAAAATATTTATTGTCGAATTTCGAGGCGCACAGGTTGAGCTCTAGTATGTATAATTATACAAGGTCACGAGTGACAATACATCCGCTATCGCTCATTACCGCCGACACAATCCCATAAGTTATTCCCCGCACGTCGCCCATATCCGATCGCGTGCACAATGCCGCGCCCCGACCTCCGCCACGTTTAGAGATAATGTCGCCGGCCGGAGGACGACACGAGACCTCGATAGTGCGATCATCGATTTATGGATCCTTAAGTGGTCAGAGTGGATCAACAGGAAAAACTTGTAGGGTCGACAATAGGAAAATTGTCGGGGAATATGACCAAGATGTTTAAAGCAACGTTTTGCATAAAAAAAAAAGTGAGCCCGGTGTCTATGTTGTATGTGTTGCCGTGAGAAAGCTACGCTTGGGTATAAGGCCGGCTCCACCGGAGAAAAAGCCGTGATACACCGTGAGGCCGTGGCTCTCAAATGACAACACACTCGCTGTAAAACAGCTTAATTGCGCTATGTTTCGTACAGTAAGTGAGTTTACCGGGGGTTTAACTGTCTAATCTCATTCCGGAGTGCCTTTTCTCTCACATTTGGCACTCTGTTCCCTATTCCCGTAGCCTATTGCTTCATTTAATGGCCGGCAACGTATTTCTGACGTTACAGGTGTCTATGAGCTCAGCAGTCTACTACGTATTTTTATTTATTTCAGTACGGATTCTGTATCAAATGTATACTAAATATTCGTTTAGATCTCGTTATTTGTATTGTTATCTAAGAAAGCTTTTTTCTAACTGTGTAACATCCAAAAATTCTTCTTATTAGTTACGGCGTAACGTACGAACATGTAAATTCTAGACGATCAAACTTTTACCTCTATAATATTAATAGGATTCCAATCTGTTTCCAGCGAAACTGGACAAGTGTCCGATCTGCCGCAGCGCCATCAACAGCTACTTCTGCATCCGCAACGAGGGTGACGACGGCGCGGACATCAAGCAGCACTACCCCATCAACAGGCGGATACTGAACCTCTTCCACTACCACTAGACAGACAGATCTGTGCAGTTCGGCCGCCGCTACTGCCCAATGCTGTGTACACGTAAATGAGCTGTGTCCCGCGATTTTGTATGCAAAATGAAAGGTATCCCGAATTTATACTTCTAATGGTCTATATGTATTGTATGAGGTTCTTCAATATTAGACACAGAGTAGGCGTGATACCTAGGCCAAGTGTAAAAGGAATTCGTTTTTTATTGCACGCCATCCGTCGCCACTGCATGTAGCGAGTACTGCGGCCGAACTGTACGGTTCTAACGTTGTGTGTAGCAGGACTAATAGTTAAGTACACGTCTCGAAGTATGTTGACGAAGGTTGTGTTGCTTGTCTAGCTCGATATAGTAAAGTGCTTGAAGCATAAACAAACCAAAAGTTTTATGTTTTGTCTCTATTGCTTGACAAAAATAGAAAAAGGACAAAACATTCGAATATTTTGTCGCCTACTTAAAATATCACTAAACAGGCATAATCGATTGAGGTGTCTAAGTCAATGTCGCATTTTGACGAACCAGCTTAATATAACTTGTATGCGCTTGTTCTCTAATTTAAATTTTAAAATGAATTGAAAATCAATTATCTTTATTTTAACCATCATAATGACGATTAAATTGCAATGAGATTACCTGTTGACACATAAAGACTGTAACAATAACAAAAAGTGTTTACTTTTTGTTATTGTAAACGGAACGTCTTCAAGGCGGACCAAAGCCTACAAGCAGGTACTTTTGGAGCACCAAATGATCGACATTACAATATAAAGCTGTCACCTCAAATACAGTCGTGAATAAAATTTTAATGAACCTCGTACTGAATAATGATGCGTGTTGTTTAAAATCCTACAATGACCTTCTGGTGCGTAGTCAAATTATCAAAAATCACCTCAACAGAAAAAATTGAGCCCGATTTTGTCAAAGCCTTTTCCGATATAAAACTTTTTAATTGTTTACAAACAGTACAAAACCTTTCTGCCTTACAATTTTCTGATGATTATAATCATATAAACCATAATATAAATATAAGTTTTTGAAACCAAATAAACGAAAACATTATAATGAAATAATTTTAAAATACCCCAGTCGCATTATATACGAACAAAAACAGTAAACTTGAGGTGATATTATATTTACTGAATAAAAAATAATAATTACAAATATGACAAAACTTAAATCTTGCCTGTGCATTCTTTTTGTAAATTAGTCACGTATATTCCATTTTATACTGCCAATCATACCAAAATTTAAATATAATTTAATTTATGACATTTTGTCGCTTGTTAAATACCATATAATATAATAGTGTGTAAAAGAGAGAAAGACAACTACATATAAACTAAATACACAAATTCAGGACATCGTTAATAACTTAGATCTACAATGAATATCGTGAGATTAAAGAAGTCGTGCTAATGTGAGTACGCGCACGCTGGGCGGTTGGTTGTAAATATACGTCAGATCGACTCCCCTACAGCGTAAAAATGTCACTTTCCGCTGACAACTTATGGTCGGTCAACAGTGTGTTAAACGCACAACCAACGAATTTTTTGTTTAAGGCTGGCATTTACGAGCGGTCCATCCATTTGGCACGCTGTCGATTCAAAGTTCGCCCGTGTATGTGAAAACTCTGACGTCCAAATGGCTCGGCTCGAGACGATGGGATCGCATCGCTAATCGGCGCGCTCGTGAATGCACTAAATCGCCGATCCCGTCGGTCTGAGTCGTCGTGCCACATGGCTCGATCGTTCATGATTAGTGTATTAGCCAGCCAAAGACGCCACTTTGACATTAGTTTGAGTTTAGCCTGGACAAGAAGCACGTCCTGCGCTATCGTCGCCTTCACTCAAAATGACCCATTTGGAAAAGCTCGCTGGAGTGTTCGTGAGTGCCATGCATTTGGCTTGGCGCGAGAGCCATATGGATCGCTCGTGAATCCGGTTTTAAAATATCGCGTAACTAAGCGCATATTCGGCGTTTATTAATTATATCATTGACTGAACGTTTTGTTTATCATAAGCAGTAGTGTACATTTTAAGTAGATCAGCACTCTGTAGTCACATTCTCATTAAAAATTCTTAATGATTAACCTTACTGACTAAATATTTTTTTAGATTAATAGACCATAAGCACTAAACTAGCAAACCTATAAGCTACTGTAATATCAATTTGACCAATAGCGAATCCATGTTTGGACTCCGGGAGTGGACCAAAAACGAAAATTGACAAAAAGCTTGTTCTTAGTGCTCGGTCAAATAAAGTTTTTGTCTTGCTCTGCTACTGCTAGAGATCTCGAAAATAGGAGGTACAATTATTTTTTATCGTATAATTTTTAATGAAACAAGAGGCTTTGCATTAGTTATCATTTATGTACTCGTAATTAAATCCTTACTGTAATTCCTAAAATGTCTTCCTCGACAATTAATTATCAATTAACACTAACAACAAATACCTTTTCCTATAATGGTAATTATTTTACTAGTTAGTACTTATTTTATTGTAACGAGAATATTCTGTAATAGCGTCGCACTCAATTCCATAGACAAATTATAGAGTCAAAATTACGACTCGACAATAGTCTTAAATGAGAAAACGTATTTTGTCTACTGGCAACATATGCGGGATTTAACGTCAAATACCTATTTTTATACATAGTGAAATTCTGTTGTAGTCTATCGATGTAAGGATATTCTTATTTTATCGTTAAAATAATTTTAAATGTTCATGTAATAATGATGTTTGAGTTATGTGAAAATGAGCAATGTGTGTGGGGCAAGATATGTATCTGTGATAATGTAATGTGAGTTAGCCGTGTAAACTGTATATACTGAGGGTAGTTGTGAATACATATTGTGTGATTCATCCGTAACGTAGACGTAATAGCGGATAGAGACTGTATTATTTATAAAATTTAATGTAATATATTAGCAGATTTATTAATAAAATGTTTAGTTTAACTTTTCATTTTTTATTTTTCAAAGCCTTTCCAAGCCTTTTCTTTTTTAAGCCTACTTTTCTATTTACAATACATTACTATTCGCATACCTTTTTAATAATATTTACAAACAAAATCTGAAATCATTACTAGTTTATTAAAAAAAAACTTCGAGTAACTTTCCAACTGTCCTGGACATTTCCTGTACCGTGTGTCACATCGATTTCTACTTCATACACACTATCCGTTTTTCTCCTTTTCTCTATCCGAATATAACTGTGAATTCTTGACAACCGAGTACAGGCTGAACAGCAAATGAAGTGCTTGTATCCGATAGTTCAAAGTGTTGCCATGTACGGGTATATCGAAGATCCCACAGACCAAGTCGACGTATTGTGATAGTGTGCAGTCGATGTTGGCGGGGGGAAACCCCACCTCGTTCAATGTGTCCTCCATCGTCTCCGGCCATTCCTCCATCAGGCTATCAATGTCGGGCATTTTTCTGAGAGGGGGAAAAAGTGCATTTATTAGTATCTTGTGTAAGCCAGGATAGACCAATAAAATATACTGGCCAAGAAAGGGTCTCCTTTCTATGCTGGAGCCACAATATTTTGTTCATTGTTTCGTGTAAGTTAAACTTTATAAAATAAACAACAAAACTTAACGATTTCCGGCATTTGCTGACCTGGAACATCTATATATATAAAAATGAAACCAATTTTCCTTGGTCACGGCATCACGCGTGTAAGACTGGACGGATTTCACT